>JAEAOA010001726.1:45000-70855 GCA_016746295.1 Potamilus streckersoni | reverse complement strand
CCAAACAGGAATGAGTAAGACATTGTTTAACAGATGGTAACCAGGTGAACGTTTTAAACCATCAAATTAAATGCCTAGAGGAAACAAGGAACAATACTTGAACAATGTTATTTAGGGACAAAACTTATAGGTTTCAAAAGAATATGATGTGGAAGAAATAGGTTTGCAGTGACATGGTAATGGCTGGTTGCGGGTATTCTTACCTACATTGAATATGTCAAAGTGTACCAGAATTAGATAAATTTGTTTACAGGTTTAATATTTATTTCCAAATAAGATTTGTTTTTAAAGTTCAATCATCGAACAGTTATTGAATGAGAACAATTTTTATAGATGAAAAAAGGATGGAGTTGCTTTAAATTAAAGGATTAAAATATATTAAAGCTGCATCTTCGATGGACAAATTATGAACAAAAAAATTGATTTCACAGTATTGCCATTGCTTAAATTACATGTAAAACAGCAACAAAATTGTATATTTTAGAAGATGATGATTATTGTATAAACCGTAGTTTTCGAAATACAAAGTGTAATTAAACTTTGAGCTTAGATTAAATCCTACCCTTTAATTCTGGTTTAATCCTTTGATCAAAAATGCAAAAGCATGCAGACTAATGTCAAAACAAGTGAAAAAACATTTCAGTGAAAGAAAAACACATCCAGCTGATTTGAAGAAAAAAAAAACGCTTAGTACACTGCAGATAATTCCAGGCAATACTCTTTTGGCCATCATTTGTTTAGCTTTTTCTAAAATGTCAGTGAGCAAAGTAGTAGATGAAAGTAAGAATCTGAGCTCAACAACCCCCTCCAGACCACCAAACAAATACAAAATACCTAGGTAACGTAATAGAAAACCTATTGCAATCAATAATTGCGTTAAGAATCCGAGCTCAACAACCCCCTCCAGACCACCAAACAAATACAAAATACCTAGGTAACGTAATAGAAAACCTATTGCAATCAATAATTGCGCTAAGAATCCGAGCTCAACAACCCCTCTAGACCTCCAAACAAATACAATAGAACACCTGTTGCAAAATACCTAGGTAACAGGTAAAATTTAATTACGTGATCTCCAGAATAAGCAAAATGATATGTCAGACTCAATCTTCCAAATCATTACGATTTAGCAGAGCGTGGCGATTGTGGACTAAATTACGCATTAGAATTCCAATAAGGTAAGTGGTATTATACCTCATTACCAACTGTTAATGTCTCAACTGTAGATATCAAAAATATTTCATTATCATGGTAATAGAGGCTAAACTTTACTTTACCGCTGACATAACGACGGGACTCAAACAAATCTTTTATTTGTGATTTGTTAAGAGGGTATTTTTTGTCGATAAAATACACCTTTGACCGATCAAGATCAATTGTAAGTTTGGTGTATTTTTGCTGACTAATCGGACAGTGAAAGTTGTTAAATTCCGCTAGCAACTTTTGATACAATTGTTCGAGATAATTAAAATACTCGCTGTCATCAGATCTGATGAGCGAAAGTTTTAACTTGTCACGGGTACCACTAAAGCATATGCCTGATGTTTCATTATTAATTTCAACTGTCAATGGTTTGCCGTCCATCATTAGATATTTGATTTTGCTACTGTAGCTATTTGTTACTGTCAAATTTTCAAACATTATTTTTAAAGTTTAGATAAAATTTTAGTTTGCAAAGATAATGTCAAATATATCTCTATCATCATGACAATACCCAAGTGCAAATGTATCTACCCCATTTTCGCAATAACGTTTATCATCAAAATTGCTCAAACCGCGTTTGATAAGGACATCTGTTTCGAGCTTATGATGATTTGTCCGAATTGACATAGCTCTTATAAAACTAACACCGCCATCAAGCGCGTACTTGTAGTCATCAAATTTTATAAACTTTTTAACAAAATCACGAGGCAGACCTTTTGCTTTTTTTGTTATTTTATTATTGTCTAACAATACGGCATACATTTTACTACGTAATCCGATAAAGTATTTGATAGCGCTCGAGTTCATTTCATCTTTGAACTTACCAATAACCTTTTTATTTGTGTCGTCATGAAATTTACTGTCACGTGGGTAATCGGAAAGATCAAACAGATATCTATTATCATGCATATCCTGATAGATGTCCTCGCATTCGATTTCATATACGAGCGAATCAGTATCAGTAAACAATAATCTACTAGCCGGCCACTGATTTTTAACAAAATTATAATGAAAATCGTACATCAGCCACTTTGATAAATCTAACACTGCAGCTCCAACGTAGATCGGCTTGTTTAGTTTTAGATTTGTCTTTCGTCGCTGTACCGCGACAAGATTCTCATTAAAAATTTTCATGCTCACAAAATCATCGTCTGACACAAGTTTGTTTCTGCGATTGACATCATTGACTAGTTCGATATTTACGCGTTTCCTAATATTCTCCATCGTCTTACCAAAAACAGAATTGTTCATCAGTTTGAAAAAGTTTTTCTCAAAATCAGTTTTTGCCGCAGCTCTTCTTGTAGTGTTCGAGTTAATATAACCTCTCATCCACGGTGACTGATTAAATTTTAGTACGCGATGAACTTTTCTCAACACGAGACCAGCATCGACTGCTTGTTTTAAAGCTTTGTAATGCAAAACATAATTACGTTTATCAAGTAAATTTGGTACTAGTTTCTTTACCATAGAATGTTGTCTTGGTAATGCTGACGCTTGTTGTTCTTCTGATAACAAACTATAATCTATGACCATCGATTCCGCGCAGAAAGGGTAATCGTTATGCAATTTGTGTAGCGAAGTTGGATAATCGAGATCAACTTCAACGAAATACGAAACATCGTCGGGTATCTTTTTTTCTGTCTCTGATAGAAATTGATCAGCCGTGATCCAATGAAATCCACCAAACGGCATTGGTTCTGCCATCGAATACCCGTACAAGTTATTACAATCTAGATAAACTATATACTTTGAAGGAAGGTCAGGATTATACTCTTTCAAATATTTGTTGTTTGCTTCAGCATATTTCTTCGTTATCACGCTAATACCGCCTCGGATACCTTTTCAATAAAATTGAACATATCAACGTCAGTCAGTAATTCCAACCTTACCTTACTAAACTTTAACAGAGCATCCCATGACAGTCCGGGGGCAGAATAATACCAGCAAGGATCTAGTCCGTAATTATTATAACTCACTTCTCGAAAACTTTCAAAAACATCTGCTAATAATAACACGTCAGTTTTCAAATACAAATCGTGATAATCACCAAAAGTCTCACAATCAAACTCTTTCCAAATATCTTGTGCATACTTGTACTCGTCATCAGTTATATTTTCTTTTTTAAGTTGCGAGTAAAATTTGTCTTTGCTAGGTAAAGATGTTTCATCAAATTTACTCCAATCGTCGAGATATTCGTATGGAAAAACTCCTTTTTTAGCTAATAGATTAAATTTATCTCCAAAACAGTCTCTTAGGTTATTAAATTTACTACAACCTTTTACTAGCTCATCTAACGATGCTGCCATAAACTGCAGGCTGTCAATAAAACGTAATTTACCTAGCGTAACTGACATATACTTTTCAAAATTATTTGGGATGCATTTGATGATGTTATCGAGTTTTAGACGAGATTTTATATCAGGATCACCAAAAGCTTCTACTATAATATGGCTATCATATCCTCGAAAATTGTGAAGAATAACTGGAATAAAATCTGGAGCATGAAATTTTAAATTACACTGATCATGAGCCGCTCCACGATACTGTCCGGTCAAATGGCAATGGTCACGTACTTTTTTGTTATCATCAAAAGCTTTTTCACAAACATAACAAATTTTCGCTTGCTCGTGATCAGATTCTTGTTGAGGTGTTAATTTTATCATTGGAGTTACTCTTTTCAAACGATAAGTTATATGATCAACTTCGTTAATCAACTGCTTGAGAAGCCAAACAGCTGGATTTTTACCTCGATATAATTTGATCGGTTTAGATAACCTCGAATCAGCGCAACAAACTACCTTGTACGCTACTCCGCATGGAACATGATTTTGAATTTTTCTTGTACTCGATTGGTTAGGATCATTTTCTACGCCAAGTACAGGTTGAAGTAAGCATTCGAAATCGACGTATATGACGAAAGGAATTTTTAGTTTATGATTATGATGGACAAACTGTAACACGCTATCTTTTTTAGATGGCATTGTTATTCTTTGTACGTCACTACAGTACTGCAAATGCTTTTGTAATGTTTCATTGTCTCTACAACCGTGCAAGCAGCGATAACAAAAGAACTTTTTGTTGTTATTTTTATTATACTGTCTTCCAACTAGTCTGTTAAAGTTTTTGATCCAAACGTAATGATTTTTATAAAACAGTAAATTGATAGTCGATTGTGAAGCTTTTTCTGAAATATACCTCGGATAGACATTTTCTTTTTCATCTAATCCGAAAACGTTAATCGAAACATTATTTTGCTTTTCAAACTTTGGTATTTGATTTTCTGCCACTGGAAAGTCAATACCAGCACAATTTAATCTTGACACGTGACTGGTATACTTCTCAACACGATCAGCATTTTTTTCTGCTGGAAATAGCGCGGAAAGAACAGCCCATTGGAAACATTTATTATCTACGTTTTTTATGTTTATACAGCACTGTTTATTTTTCATTTTTGGTGGCAGGTCGATATACGAACTACCTCGTAATGCGTTATATTTCATCGTGTGAAACAATATTTCTTTGATCATTTCAAACTTCCAACCCGAACCTAATTGAGTGAATTCCTCTATTTTTTTCCAAATTTCTTGGTGTATTTCATCAGATAGTGATAACAGATCAGTCCCAAGCAAAACACGTCTAGATTTTGCGTTCATATAAGGTTCTGCAATTTCCTTGTTAGTTGATTCTTCCGTTATAACTAACTTTGAAAATATAACATGATATTGCACAAATAATCTAATACTTTTGTGTTTTTCAAGCTCACGTTTTACAGTCGTCTGTAGCAGATGAAAGAGATTTGTTGTAGTAAAATTTACTAAAACAATTTGATTATCAAACTGATAACTATTATCAAAACCTGCAAAAGCAGTCGCTATTTTAACAGGTTCTCCAATAAGACTTCTCTTGGCTATATCACGCAATTTCAACATTATTATACTATAGTCTAATATCTAATTGATAATTTACTCCGCTAAACAACAATTGAAGATAAAAAATATCACCTATAATATAATGTTACAAAATCTGACAAGCGCACGTGAGCAAGAGGAATATCATGTTTATCCGAAGTACAATATGTACGCTGGAAATGCACTTGGTTCGGTTATTAATATCAAAACTGGAATATCTGTTGGTAAAGCAACGCCAGCGGGTTATACGATTAGTGTAAAGGGAGATAATACTGAAAGAATTACGATGTTTAGAAAAGATTTTATTTACACGTTATTTTGCGATGACATTCCAGAGGGGAAACGAGTATATCATTATAACGGTAAAGTCACTGATGACAACATTGAAAACTTATCCTTACAAGATGAGTTTCAGCCACATCCTGTCTTTGATTTATATGATTTATACGAGGCTAACGATCACGGTATTATTAGAAACAGAAAAACTAAAAAAGTTCTTGGTACTATTAGCAATATGGGATATATCAGGGTAACTGTTAGAGGAACATCGCCAAATCAAGTTCGTTATTATGGTCATCGTTTTATTTACGAGGTGTTCAACGGATCTATACCCAATGGTCTGGTTATTAATCATATTAATAACGTAAAAACAGACAATCGATTGGAAAATCTAGAACTAGTTACCCAACAGGAAAATGTAAGAAAAGGACGAGGTGGTGGTATTAATTTTAGATGCCCAATAAAACCTGTTATTTCGTTAAACCTCAAAACTGACGAGGAGATCAAATTCAAATCAATTACAGCTGCGGCGAAATATTATAATATAAATCCCGCAGTCGTAAAATTTGTAGCTGATGGAGTAATAAAATCAACTTTTTCAAGCGAATACAATACTAGGATTCGTTTTAGATATGATGATTAATAATATTTTGTAATTCGGTTTTAGTCAAACAATGATGAGCAAATGCTATAATATCATCGCAATCAAATTTTAGCGTCGTTACTGCACTTTCATTAATTTTATTTTTTTCTGCTTCTGTTAGTAATATTTTATGAGAATCACCTTGCATTACAAAAATCTCAACGGAATATGCACCATAACCCGACAGGCATTTTCTTACCGCTTCGGTCAGTTCGTGGTAGTTTATTATATTAACTTTTTGGTGATATTTTACCTTGTCAGTCATCTTATAACAACAAATTAGATAAAAAGTATATTATATACGAAGAAGATACTAGTGACATCAGCGATAAGGTCTCCACAATCTCTAATGATATGATAGACAAATCTGTTGGTTATAACGAAGATGATATTTTATATAACAACGAATCTGATGATGGTGAAATAGTCACTGTTACTGACAGATCTAATTACCGCAGACCAACCACTGGAAAATATAATGTCAAGTATCACATTGCTAAAAAAATTATAAAATTTGATTTTACCGTTACCGAACAGCAGGTATTTTTGCAGTTAATCAGACCTTTCTTAAACATTAAAATTCCAGACCGACAGAAAAATATCAAATTCGATTTCATATTTGTCAAGATTTTTAATCTTATGACGATCTCTGACGATCGCAGACAATATCTAATATCATTATGTAAACCAGTAAAATGCAAATCTATCAAACGAAAGTATGAGGAAATTTATAATAGCATTATTTCACAGTCGATAAAATCGACCGGGTTGGAATCCAGCTGTTAAATTTATCACTATACCCACGCCATTTGACTAAACTTTTATCTCCTTTTTTCCTAATCACTTTTTCGATAACGAAAATATCTTGTTCAGTTTTTTGTAGTTCTTGTTCGTAAAAACTACCTACGATAGGTTCCCCTGCCAGATCTTTTAACGCGTACGTTACAGGTACTGTTAAGAGTACTTTATCAACAACAAATACTTCTTCGCTCCAGTTTGGAGTAAATCCTTTTTCAAATATCTTTTTAGTCAAAGAGATTCTAACTTTATCACCGACCTTAAATTTATGTCTGCGGTACATGTTTTCGTTTGCTAATATGGGATTTTTGATAGCGTCATTGGGTGACATTTTGATGGTTCGATGTTTCGTGTTATTATATTCACCTACGATTTGAGAAAGGTCATCGATGTACATGTTGGTGTTTTTAGCTGTCATATGTTTGTGTAATTTTTCGTTTAGCGTGCGATTAAATCTCTCGACAACAACGCTTTTGCCTTCGTTTCCTGTAACGTATTTTTTTATATTATTTTGTTCTAGAAACTGTTCAAACTTTTTGTTAAAAAACTCGGCTCCATGATCAGTCCAGATTTTGTTTGGTTTTCTTTCGGTACTCGTTATTATTTGTTTTAACGCATCAGTGATTGACGTTCCTGTTTTATCTGAAACTGGCACACTAAAAGCGTATTTGCTGAAAACATCTATAACGTTAAACAAATACTTCTTTGGAGCGCCATCAGCGCCAACGTTAAACTGAGCCATATTAGATACATCTACCAAATCTATTGCCCAGATATCATCTACAGCGTTTGCAACAACTTTGCGTCTCGGAAACCTTTTTTTTTAGGTCTGTGTAGTTCGACTGCAAGATCATCGTATAATTCTTTGCCGAGTCCAAGTTTATATTTTGCTCCTATCATTCCCTGAACAAATCTTCTATCAAAACGTTCTCGTAGATTTGTTGGCTCCATATCATGTAATTCGTCTAACATTACTTTATCACAATCTGCTTTCGAGTTTTCATGATCACGATAACAGATATCGTGACGCATTGCTATTGCATCCACTTGATTATAAGGTTCTTGTCCTGGCAATGGATTGTCGTTTTCATCTAGTTGTTGATCTAGCGGATTCCACGGACCTGTATAACGATGACCTGGCAAAGTCCAACCGCCTTTTGGTTTTGGTAATTTTCCAATAATTTTATGTATATCTATACCTAACCCTATTATTTCTCTGTTGTTACAATGTTGACAGTACGTAATGATTTTATCTTGTTCTATGCAAAGATCTTTGTCACAATCACAATTGCATTTCATTTTATTTTATTTTGTTTCATAAGATTAATCGTCGATCAAGATAACTCTATCAACGCTAGATCCTACTTGTTTTTTCAAAAACATACTTTTCTTTCTACCACAGATTGCACAAATACTTTTTAACATCGTTCTATTATTTTTCGTTTTTTCCGTCATCTCATCCTTGTTCTCTGTTTTAGTTTTGCATTTGAGACAGTATGTTGACATTATTATATCAAGGAGTTTAGATAAAATTGATTGCAAGCTTATCATTCGCATGAGAAGGATGCTCATCAAATTGTAAAATAAACTTTAAAAAGTTTTTACTTCCAGAGCTTTTACTCTGGCGCATTTGTCTGACAAACATGATACAATAATAACCACAAGCTGATGTTCCAATCGGCTGTAGTTGATTAGACGAATAATTTATTTTATCAAATTTTTTAAAAATATATTTTTTTATGAGATCGCTTGGAGGAAGTCCGAACGAATCAAAATAATTGTTATCGTGGACAGCAACCCAGTGGGTGCCAGAGCCATCATTGAAGTTTTGAATATTTACAACACAAGAACCGCCTGTTGGTACGTCATCGAGTTCATCCTTGGAAAATACTCCTCGAAATCCAACAACGTCCTTCAATTTTTCAATGATGTCAAAATTGCTCAATAACGTCTGGTCCCTGGTAGAGTTAATCCGCGTCCGATTCCTAGTAAGTTTGGCAGCAGACTTCCCGCTAGTCCCGCTAGCAGTGGAGCGAAAGGAATAATTCCTCCTTGTTTTGTTTGATTGCATATGCATTTCTTTGTTGTTGGTGATTTTGTTTTTGGTGTTGGTGATTTTGTTTTTGTTGTTGGTGATTTTGTTTTTGGTGTTGGTGATTTTGTTTTTGTTGTTGGTGATTTTGTTTTCGTTGTTTTCTTTTTTTTCGATGATTTTGGGGTTTTTTTTGCATTTTATTTTATACTGTTACATAAAATTAACGATAGATTTGTTTGATACCACGACCTTCGACTGCTTTCTTCGTTGCGCCAGAGACTGCTCCTGACGCAGCCGCAAGTCCAAGTGTACCAAGTACTGGTAAAACTTTGCTAGCTATTATTGATAACGCTGGTCCAAAAAATCCACCTTCTTTTGACATTGCAGTTACCTGAGAAACAGATAGTTTCAGTACAAATGGTTTTCCTTTGTCGAGTTTATTGATTTGTTGTTGCGTTAGCATGACTTTTACTGCAATTTTATTTGAAGTCTCAGCGACGCCTGTCAACGGAGAGATCATCAAAGAAACAGAGCTGCGTTTAGCAACAGCTGCTGTTAATTTTTCAACTTGACCAGATGTTAGGTATATTTCTCGAGTTGTGTATTTGGTTTTCATAATGTTATATCCAAGTTGTTAGATTAAACTTGTACTGTCATTCTTCCTTTGATTGAATCGATGGTCAGAAATCGATCACTAACCAATAGCGCGTATACGTTATACTGTTCAGCTGGCACAGCGCCCAGTGTCCACGTGACCTCAATATCTGCAGTCGATCCCACAACACGCTCCAAATGTTTTGATACGTCGAAGTAAAAGATGGGATAGAGCGATCGAAACTCTTCTATTGATATTTGAGATCCACTGTCCGCGTTCTGATATTTTTGCATTGCTTCCATAAGATACATGTACGGCCGAGAGATGTTTCTGTTGGCGTCTACGGCAAAATTACATTTGATTGCACGTTCGGGATACTGTTTGGAATTTACTCTCACAAATATTCGTCTAACGTCTGGGTTATCGAATACGGAGTTGTTCATTTCCTGATGGTTACGACGTGCTTGTCGTTGAAATACGACGAACAAGTGTCGCGGTAGTTGTTCGCTGGGCGTGGTCGTTACACGCCATGTATAATCAGTCGCGTTGGGAATGGCTGTTTGATAAATCCTGTTCTGTTGGAAGTGTATCTTTTTGGTAAAGGTGGCTAGTAAAGATTCGAGCTCCATCAGTTTAGCTAATGAAGGGACAACCCGAGGCATCCACAGTGCTAATCTTGTAATAGAAAACTGTCCCGCATCCACTCCAACAGCACTCATTATGCAATCGTTTTGATCAGCTCGATCTAATATAAGCGTATGTTTTATTCCTCGAAACACTTTGTTATAATCACGGCAAAATCCAAAGATTGTACTTAACGGAAGCATCATCGTTATTTGGCGAGATTCTGCGGCAAACGCTTTTCGTTTAACAAATCCTTCGTTAAAATTTAATCGTCGTAGATTTTTATTTGCGCTTCTTATTGCATCCGCTACTATAACACCACCAGCTGCATCTGCGGTTAATGCTGGAACAGTATGTTGTGCAGCTGCATTAGCTCCAGCTGGGTTTAGAATAAGTCTGTTTGCAACATCAGCATCACCTAGCTCTCCAGTTTTAAACTCGTTCGACACAGTTGTCCCTAGTCCAGTATCTTTGAACCACATCATGTTTGTAGCAGCTGATCTGGAATAGTCATCGCTAAACGAAACGATGTTTAGTATTGTACTCGCTATGGGTAAATGCATTGAAATATCTTCTACGGTTTGATTGGCCAGTTGGTATCGTGCACTCTTAAACAAGCTCCAACCATTATTGACGAGAGCGATTTCTACATTAGCTGCAATATCAACACCTGCTTCAGTTAATATTCGGCCACGCACTTCTAACATTGCCTTATGGGGTAGTAGAAACACGTCCTCGTCTCTTGTGTTAAAAGTTCTAACTCCGGTTTTATTCGGTTCGTTCGAGTTCTCATCGAGATACTCGACATACTCTAATTCTGTTACAGCATCGTCAGTATCAATTTCTTCTGCAAAGTCGAGATAGTTTTTAGCTGACATTTATTTTATAATCGTTAAACAAAATTAAAAGGCAGCAGGGGTCATCGGTTTTGTTTTCTTTACAAGTTTACGTACTATTTCTTCACCACTCGGCGACAATAATTTTTTTGTTGTAGCTATCATAGCTCGTTTTGTTTCTTCTGTTGGCGCAATATCTGATATTACTCGTTTTATTTCCGACACCGTAGGTGTTGTTGAAGGTCCTTTAATCTTATCAGCAATCTTTTGCCCTACTGCAGTGCCTGCTGAAGATGCCGCCCCTGTAGCGAAAGCTTTACCGGCGTCAAGTGCAATGGGCGCTACTTTACGCGCGATTCCTGGAATATTCTCTGCAATTGTTGTAAATATATTTCCAAAAAATCCACCTACGATTTTTCTTCGATAAACTTTTCTTCGTCTCATTTTATAAAATTATGTACACAAAATCACATGCCTAGGCAGTGCGTAGGTGTAAGTAATACGTGACTATCTCGTTGTTCACGTCTATTTGTCGTCCAGATTGGTCTGTGAGTTGCATTGTAATGCTTGTAATTTGATTTTCAGGTGTTATTGGATAGTAGATAATCTGTCGGGGATTGATTTGCATGAGAGAACCCGGTGGGACTTCTGGTGAGAAACTGTAGATCGTTTTCCGCGGTTGCCTTTTGACGTATAAGATCCAGATGCGATAGAGCAATTGATGAGTATTGTATTTACTTCTGTAATATCTACTGGTAGTTCTCCATCAAATGTCAAAGATTTATCTTCACCGGTGGTATAGTATAAAACTCTAGTAAAACCTAACATCTTTCCAAAACTTCTTTCTTCAAAGATGACTTTCATATTTCTTTTCACTGTTATCCTAGCTCGTAAGGTGTTATAATTCGCCGCTAATTCGAAATTATCAGCATTCCCACCAGCTTTTGTTAGAAGCTCTTTTATTGTTCTGTTTAGATCAGTAATGTTATAAGCTCCTTGTGGAATCTGTAGTTTGTATTGTATATCAATAAACTCTTTTTGTGATGTTGGAGATTGTTTAACATTAACGATTAAAATTTCATTATTAATCCCAGTTTTAATATTCGGCATGGCGTTCCAACAAGTACAAGAAATTAATCCAATCTCATACTGTTTTGCAGGATCTAGTTCTATTGGTGGGTTGTAATTTACTGTAAAATTCGCGCTGTTTCCTGTTATTTGTGATGAATCAAGCAATAATGTTGTTTGCATTATACTAATATTTTAGATAAGATCGCGGTGTAAAATTTCGTACTCGGATGATGTTAGTAATCCACTCGATCTTAGATGATCAAGTATATCAATAATTTCGTTATCAATCTCTACACTTTCATTACCAGCTTCTTTAGAGGATATCAACTGCATTAGCCGATCGACTATGTCTGCGTTTGATGTAAATATTTTCACACCTTTTCCTGTTATTGCTTCTCTAATTTTTTTTACACGAATTTTATCAAGTGTAATAAATTTTCTTTTAAAATTCCACCCCTTACCAAAACCTTTTGGTCTACTATTTTCTGCTGTTCTTCCAAATATTGAAGCAATAACACCGTTTCTCATTCTTTCATAAAGTGGAATCATATTATCAATCTCTGTAACCGTGTTTAATTCTTCTTTAGCAGCAGCTCCATCTCTTATTATCTCATTTAATCTATCGATTAATACTTGATATTCTCCATCATTCCACTTTTCTATATTATCAATATCTTTAATATTTTCTTTCTTTAAAAAATCATCATACTCATTTTCTTCTATCTCATAATTTGCTCTTTTTATATAATAAAATCTTTGCTGTTCAACATCCATAAACTTTACAGTAGCCTCACCAACTCTTTTTTGCTCCTCTTTGATATCTTTTATTTCTCCTGATAGATTTGTTATAATATTTGTTATTCCTTGCGTGGTTAACTCTGCTAATCTTCTCTCAAGTTCTAGCGGATTGTTTATCAATCGATCTGTTTCAGCCTGTCTAGCAGCAGGATCAGCTATATTTGCTGTAAGTGACTCAGCTAGTTTTCTTTTGTCTTCATCAGATCTAGTAATGATTTTTGCAGCAGCTGCTTCTTGTTGTTCTTTAACAACTCCAACCAAACCTTTTTCTTTCAGTTGTTTCAGTTCTTCTTCTGATAGTGGTTTAGTTTCAGGTTGTTTACCTAATATTGCTTCAGTTATTGGTCTGAAAATCGTAGCTGTTGTTTCTGTAGCAGTCAATTGTCCACGCCGAGCTTCTTCCACCTTTTTCTTAAAAGCCGCTCGAGTTTCGAGAAACTTTTTTAGTAATTCGATTCTCTGTTGATGTTTGTCCATTATTTTTATACGCTTTACAAAATTATATCATAGAAACGTCTCAAGGCAACAACGAAACATCTTGGTTGGATCACGCGCTAGCTTGTCAAATAAAAAGAAACTATATCTATCTTTAGTTGCTCGATGATATAATTCGATAAATTTATCTTTTGTAACATCACCACATTGTTCGTTTGCAATATTTCTCACATCCACATTATCTAGTCCGGGAAATAATATGAAACAACCCGTATTTCGCCTAATAAACCTATCAACATTATAAAAACCTTGGGCAAGATAAACAGAATTACATCTTTTATTACGTGATAGTGAAAAATATGATCTAATCTTGTTCATTTCCTCATTGTTTAGCGGAATATCATCAAAGACGATTATCTTATGCTCTGACGAATCGAGTTCATTCACTGGAACGAGTTCTTCTGGTTGTTTTATCAAAAATATATCATCACCAATGCCAAGTTCATCACGAAGTTTATCATTATACTCGTTTAATAATTTGTATTTGTCTTGTTGGGGGTTGATGGTGTAAATATACACCTTATCATAGTTAAAGTTATTATTGAGTAAAAGATTTAATAACAAATTTGTTTTACCAGATCCAGTTCGCCCAACAATAAGATAATGACAGTCTGGAAGTTCATTGCTATGTTTATGCTTCACCAATCGCTCGGTGTCAAAGTTTATTATCTTCGCCATCGTATAATTTTATGTTATATTAATCCAACAATTTTGTGTAGAACGGTATGTATAATGAGCTACTATACAAAATTTGGAACATTAGCAGTAGATTTATTAACAGAAGGTTACCAGGGTGACTTATCCAAGTATGCGACTCTTGATAAGCTCAAAAATGAAATCAACAATTTGTTAAACGTTGCAAGTGTAGATCCAAATGAAGTTGTAGTTTTCCAGGACAAACAAGGACGATTAAAGACGAGTAATGTACAACTATCAGATGTACTAGTACGAAATCCTACTGCAGTTGCTAATAATATTGCTACTTTTAATAATCAAGGTAAGATAGAAGATTCGGGTAGGTCAGTTAACGATTATGTTAGAAAAGAAGGTGATTTATTTACGGGAAACATTGTTATGAACCAGAACAAGATCACATACCTTGGAAACCCAACTGAGGATAATGACGCTGCTACTAAGAAATATGTTGATGATCAGGAATCAAAGTACGTGTCGGTGCGTGGCGGTATAATGCATGCATTTCTCAACATGAACAATAATGGCATCAATAATCTTAGAACACCAGAGTTTGATTTTGATGCTGTAACAAAGAAATATGTTGATGATATCAACAATGAAATCACCAAGTTCAAAACTGATTTTACTAATCACATCACCACGTTTTTAAATTTTCGCAGAAACATAAACAAAACCAATAACGAAAGTTTTTGGAAGTCCGCCGTCTGTTGATATTACACTCGATAATATTAACACAAAACTCAACGATATTATTAGTGGAATTCCTAGTATTGTTGAGAAAACAAGTATGATTAAAATTCCTCACAAGCAGATTAAAAATATTGTCTATACTGTTGCTTCTGGAATGTCTACTTGGTCGCCGCAAAATAACACTCTCAAACATACTGCAGAGGTCACTGGTGTGTATAGATTGACCGTGTTGAGCAGTGCAAAGTTTAATATATTTACCTTATTTCCATGGCGTCACTCGACTGATAATTTCTCTGGAACCGTGTCTATTGTGTTAAACAAAGATGTTGAAGAAACTTTTATGCTAATAGCAGATGACAAAAAATTAACTACTGCGTCATATTGGTATTGTCTGGAATTTGTGGCTGAAACACCTCAACTAGTTACTTAATCAAGCCTGAGATTATGTGAACAAATATTATAATGAAAAAAAGCATAGTTGATTTCAATCATATTTCAAAAGATATTCCAGGACAGGATGTTGACGCACTAATACAATACTACAAATATTATCACAAAAAACTTTGGTGCGTAAAAAAATGCTACAAATATTATAACAAGATCCTTCGAGTAATATCATATCTACCCTTGTTAATGACTAGTTCTGGCATAATTTCAAGTGGTATATCATTAAACCCGTTTTTGTTAATCATATCCGGTGTTGGTGTTTCTCTTACAGCAGCTTGTATAAAAGTTGAACCTAAAATTTTGATAAAAAAGCACGGCTGCTTAACATCAATTATAACTTACAAAAAACTACTTGATCAAATAAGATCTTACCTACGAGGAGTAAAATATAGTATGGACGATTTAATACGTGAATTTCGTATTATTGACAACATGTTAACAGATATTCTACCCATGAGGATCAGCAAATATGAGAAAGATTATCAAAAGAAGTATGATATAACATAAAATTAAGATATAATACCACTTACCTTATTGGAATTCTAATGCGTAATTTTAGTCCACAATCGCCACGCTCTGCTAAATCATAATGATTTGGAAGATTGAGTCTGACATATCATTCTGCTTATTCTGGAAGATCACGTAATTAAATTTTACCTGTTACCTAGGTATTTTGCAACAGGTGTTCTATTGTATTTGTTTGGAGGTCTGGAGGGGTTGTTGAGCTCGGATTCTTAACACAATTATTGATTGCAACAGGTGTTCTATTACGTTGTATTTGTTTGGAGGTCTGGAGGGGGTTGTTGAGCTCGGATTCTTAACACAATTATTGATTGCAACAGGTGATCTATTACGTTGCCTAGGTATTTTGTATTTGTTTGGAGGTTTGGAGGGGTGGGGAAAGGGGTTGTTGAGCTCGGATTCTTAGCGCAATTATTGATTGCAATAGGTTTTCTATTACGTTGCCTAGGTATTTTGTATTTGTTTGGAGGTCTGGAGGGGGTTGCTGAGCTCGGATTCTTACTTTCATCTACTACTACACATCTACTACTTATAACACGCGAAAGACGTTGTGTAAGATGTGTGATACGGAAAGGCGTTATGCGTTATGCAAGCTGCGTAATACAGAACAGCGTTATGTAAACTGTGTGATATGGAATGCGTTATGTAAACTGTGTGATATGAAAGGTATTATGCAATCCGTGTCCTATAGAAAGGCATCATTTAAGCTGTGTGATAACGAAAGGCGTTATGTAAACAATGTGATACATAAAGGCGTAATCTGTGGGATCCGGGAAGGCATCATGTACGCTGTGTGATAACGAAAGGCGTTAGGGAAGCTGTGTCATATGGAAAGGCGTTATGGAAGCTGCGTCGTATGTAAAGGCGTTATGGAAGCTGTGGGATAGGGCAACTGACACTTTATGCCAGAATTACCGCAGTAAAATATTAAGCTAATAAGCAACCGAAGCGCCGCTCGCCTCTCCCACCTTCCAAGGCACCCCTTGCAACGTTAAAAGTCTCTTTCTGTAATACATGTTGGTTATAAAACTCTACACTAGTGCAGTTAAACTTTTTTTTTTTTTTGACACGATGGACCACTGAAAATTTTGTCTTAAAGTCGAGGGCCGCAGCATGAAATGAAAGTAGACCATTTATTTTTTATTTTTACATAAATGCACAAAAAATTGATCGAGTTCTGGCGGGACATTTAAAATTCAGCACGAGGGCTGCATGTTGGACAGCACTGCTCTACCCCCTCCTTAGCAAGCTCATCTTCCTACTTAATCGATCTCATCCAGTCTCTTTCTGCTTCTTCTAATCATTTACAAATTTCTAATGGAACAATCATACCCAAGTCATTTGCACTAATCGAACAATCCAAATTTGATACAAGTTCTTTGAATAAGCATCAAGCAAATCCATAACTAAAAATGCCTAATAAAAAATAACTACCGCCATGCGTATGACAAAGCTTCCTTTCATATCTCTTACCTGTTGATTCGTTCCTGCTAATATCGTTGAATCAAAATAACCATATCCTTTACGAAATTTTCAACCGCATATATGTATAAAAATAACTTTTAAAATTCCGTTTTTGTAATTTTATTTATGATCGTGATTTATTTTATTTATGTATTCTGAAGTGTTATCTAAGATAATGTTGCACATGCAATTTATTTCTTAACACCCCATCACCACCATTGTTCCTTGATGAACTGGGTATTTACATACATGTTTGTCATCTTACATTGAACATAACACATAGTTTATACAACTGGAGGGTCCCCCGAGTGGCCGAGTGGTCTAAAGCGCTGTCCGTTACGAACCACTGCCATCTCACCTCTGTCTGCGTGGGTTTGAGTCTAGGATTCGGTGAATGTGGATATGTGAGAAAGCTTGCCAGTTGCTTCTCGTGGGTCGGTGGTTTTTTCCGGAGATATCCCGGTTTCTTCCTCCACCATTAATACTGGCCGCTATGAATAGCCTATCTTGTGCTGAAAATGGTGTTAAGCACAACAACAACAACATACAACTCGACGATTCTTCTTCTCCTTCCCTCAATCAACGTCATTGTGACTACGGTACAAATATATAAACGTATATTGCAGGCAGCTGTCGGACCGTCCTAATTGATCACCGCTATATTAAGGAGATAAGCGGCTGTTAACATGTAACAAGCTTCCCATCCAGCGGAAGTACTTGACATTTATGTACAACAGTTTTCTGTGATCTCTCTGCATGATATGAATCAGTGTTTGTTGTAGCTCGGTGCCAAGATTTCATCCTTCCAACGGACTACGCCAGTGTTTACACAAGCTGCTGTTGTGTAACAACGATATGTTATAATTAATATACGACAGTTGTGTTACTTTGATATTTAAAGAAGCATACCAAACCATAGTCAATCTGTTACCCCAATAGTGTTAGAGACATGTTATATTTCATGTGTTCCCCCTAAGTGTTAAGGACATGTTATATTTAATGTGTACCCCCATTAGTGTTAAGGACAATGTGTTCTGTTAGTGTCATAAACATTTTATATTCAGTCTGATCACCGTTAGTGTCATGGGCATTTTATTTTCAAAATGATTCCCATTAGTGTCAAGAACATTTTATATTCGATATATTTCCCATTAGGGTTAAAGACATTGTATATTCAATGTATTTCCCATTAGTGTCATGGAAATGCTATATTCAGCATTTCAAGAATATTTTATATTTAGTGTGATATACATTTGTGGTAAGAACATTTTATATTCAATGTGTTCCCTTTAGTGGTAAGAACATTTTATATTCAATATGTTCCCCATTAGTGTTAAGGACAGTGTATATTCAATGTGATTCCCATTAGTGCCATGAAAATTATATATTCATTGTGATATCCATTAGTGTTAAGGACAATGTATATTCAATGTGTTTCCCATTAGTGTTATGGAAATTTTATATTCAGTGTGATCCCCATTAGTGTTAAGGATATTTTATATTCACTGTGTTTCCATTAGGGTTAAAGACAGCGTATATTCAATGTGATCCCCATTAGTATCATGGACATTTTATATTCAGTGTGATTCCCATTAGTGTTAAGAATAGTTTATATTCAATGTGTTCCCCATTAGGGTTAAAGACAGTGTATAGTCAACGGATTCCCATTAGTGTTATGGAAATTTTATATTCAGCATTTTAAGAACATATTATATTCAGTGTGATATCCATTAGTGTTAAGGACAATGTATATTCAATGTGTTTCCCATTAGTGTTATGGAAATTTTATATTCAGTGTGATCCCCATTAGTGTTAAGAACATTTTATATTCCGTGTGATATCCATTAGTGTTAAGGGCATTTTATATTTAATGTGTTCCCCTTAGTGGTAAGAACATTTTATATTCATCATGTTCCCCATTAAAGTTAAGGACAGTGTATTATGTTTCCCATTGATGTCATGGAAATATTATATTCATCATTTTTAGAACATTTTATATTCAGTGTGATATCCATTAGTGTTAAGGACAATGTATATTCAATGTGACCCCCATTAGTGTCATGGAAATATTATATTCATCATTTTTAGAACATTTTATATTCAGTGTGATATCCATTAGTGTTAAGAACATTTTATATTCAATATGTTCCCCATTAGTGTTAAGGACAATGTATATTCAATGTATTTCCCATTAGTGTCATGGAAATTTTATATTCAACTTTTTAAGAACGTTTTAGAGCTTGTGCGACTTGAAAGAATTCCAACCCTATGCATTATATTATATTTAGTGGAGTCATTACAATTCGTAAATATAGAAGATTAATCTGAGTATCGTCAGAGAGTGACTTTCAATATATCTTACTGTATATTTTGTATATAACAATCACATTTGTCTTTTTGTGTATCATGGCTGCCAAGCAATAAGTCGCAACATCCAAAGTTTAAAAAAATATTTCGGTATTTTTATGTTCAATCTTTCTTTTAAACTTGCTCATCCCAATTTTTAACAATTTCTTTTTGTTTAGTTATTTTAAAATTCTTGCACTTTCTTTTATCACTCCCGTCCTTTGACGGGCTATAGCTGATAATGCATGAATGACTATGTACGTTCGAAAATATACCAATATACTAAAAATACCTGGGTCACTAATTTTCGTATTTTTATGGAAAACATGGGCTACATGTTTTCAAAATTTTATGAAATCTCTGGGTCTCTAGTATTCCTAATTATATGGAAGAACTTGAGGTACAATTCATCAAATTGATTTTTTTTAACTAATCATGAGCCAGATATCATGAAAAGTTGCATGAAAACACTTGGTCTACTTGTCATAAATTTTTTTATTGAAATATATTCTAATAAAAATAATTTATGGTTTGCTGCTTCTACATTTATTTACTATACTTTGATAAATCAAGTCCACATACTTCAACACATCTGGTAAACAATAAACTTTCAATAAAGGACATACTGTGGTTAGGTGTAAAATTCTCGCATAGACAGATCGAACGAGAAACGTCACGTAGTAAGACTCACGCGTGAGGTGGCGCTCTACAGTTTCGTATTTAGCATGGGTTAGAATTTTAAAGAAAAAGAGTTTCCACGAGTTTCCCCACTAGTTTACTGGCTATTTAAAAGAGACTGTATATCTTAGGTATTGTTCAAAGAACCTTTAATTCCCTTTATTTTGATGTATGATTGATTGGTGTGATATGGGTTAGAGAGTATATAGCTTGGCCTTACTCCAGATGTGCAACTTTCAAAAATGTGCTAGCTCTACCTGCTCATTTTTAATTCTCGAACTTCAGAGGTAAATTGTAAAAAATAGAGCCGATAACTTTTTTTTACATTTTATGTATTTGGTAATTCATATATTGCACTTTTAGAAGCTGGTATGGTCTAGTTTGGCAAAATTCAGGTTGATTTTTGAAGCACAAGGGAGCAGTTATTTTAGTTAGCAGTGTCCAAAGATCCTTTAAAATTTCCAAAAGTACAATATCCAAAGAAATCTCAGCCACATTGCATGAAAATAGTATATAGGTATGCCAACATTCTCTCCACTATGCATGTTTAAAATGCAATCAACTTCACCTTACATACATCACTCTCTCAAAAGTACTTAATAACTGGTGAGCGTCACCTGAAAGTAAACTATCATGTACATATTGTCGTCATGATGTGACGTGGAGTACATTCGGACATAATTTGTTCACATGATATGAAGTTTCAGACGGCATTTTGAGAATGTGGAAGCTAAGCTGTCTTTTGTTCTAAGCTAATTGACTTTAGGTTAGGTTTTATAACCAACCTTTTTAGGTTTTTTTTTAATGACACCGCTCATGTACTTTCATAAAAAAAGAACGATCGACTGAACCAGCATGATGCATTTCATTCTCAGGGTCTTCTTAATGATACTTGTATTCATATAATAACCTAATACCATATATAACAACATCATAAGATGTTTTAGACTGCTAACAAAATATACGGTTATAAACTTTTTTATCATTGTTACTAAGTCAAATGACACACACAGACCAAAAACTGTTTAAAAAAGAAAACACACATACGCACGCACGCTCAAATAAACAAACACACACACACACTATGGTAGTTCGGTTTATTTCACCATCATCAATCAGTTGGGGAATGGGATATAAACGGAACATAGGTAAAGAAGCTGTATTTAATAATATAAAATATTATGAACTTAGACACTGGTAAATAAAATGTCTACTTACACCTGGCGCAGTTCCAGGAAGATATCATCGATATGAGAGTTTAAGAAAAATTAAACCTTAAATACAAATTTATCTGACATTGATAAATTTATTTTCAAAATATGGACGGGTTAAGGAAGTAGAAGCAAAAACTGTAGAGATCTGCATGACGTTTTGATTGAAATGTTTAAAGATAGAAAACTAGAAACAAGACAGTTCGAAGAAGAAAATGAATGTTGTAGCTTAAAGGTCAAGTAATTGTCACATAAAGAAGACATCGTATACTTTTCCACTCACTCAGAGAGAAAGAAGCGTCTTTTGTGGAAAGGTTTAATCGAACTCTTCAACTATAAGGTAGAAGTATTTTGATGAAAATTGATATAGTGTTCTGCTTTATTGATGGATACAATAACAGTTCATACTGAAACAAACCTGACTACCTATCAATTTATATTCTTATAAAGCGCATTTACACATATCATTATGGATAGAGATAATATATAATCTCCTTTTATTCTTTACATTCCCCTCATGTTGGAAAGTTTTACTTCTGCAAATAATAGTAACTGTAGTAATTTTTTTTACACATGACACTTGTGTATAAAAGAAACTGAAATTTGTCTCCAATATGTATCTTATATAAAATGATTTGTTTAAATATTTTATTATTAATTTTTGATGCCGAGTTTGCATATGATAAAATTGTAAACTGTTTTCACTTACCTTCTTATCTGAGAGGGAAATAGGAAGTTGTATTAATTTTATCCAGCATTAAGGTAATATTCATGATGCGGTTGTGGACACCTGTGGCCGTCTACAATGTTGTCTTTTGGGCATGTTTATAATATTTTTACACTATCTTATGATTGTCTGTGACACAAATGATCGTCTTTGGAAAAATTGTTGTCTTTCTGAACAACTTCGTTGTTGCACAACTGACCGCCTTTCACAACTCGATGCAGAGATTTTGCAATGCAATGACATCTCAGTTGTGTTAAACAAACTAACCAGTCATTAATTAATTTCATTGTAAATTCATCATTCTCTTTCATTTCAAAATTGTATTATTTATGCAACTCTTGAAGTTGTTATTATAATGTTTCATAATTTCCAAGAATCTTCATTTTTTCCTCCGCGTCACTATTTATCTGACTGACTTTATGTTTCCTACCTTTAGTCTATCGCAATAAATTTTAAAAACTATAATCACTAGTACCACTCAATGGTATCTCTGTCACTGATGCACTTTGAATATAAACTTACTTCTTTAACTCACTGGAGCATAAGTTAGTAGTCTCCTCTGGTAATGATAATTATTTACGTCTTCTATTAATTTTAAATATATCGCTTTGAATATATAAGGCATATTCCTATAGCAATAAGTATGCCAGCTATCATTTAATAAATGATTTAACCTACCAAACTAACAAAGTGTAAACAGTTTATGTCTTCACATATCTAGTGATACATTCTTTCATCATTTTATTGGCTCAGATTAGACTTTTTCAATTTCAGCTTTTGTGAAATTACTTCTCATGTTTTTCTTTCGCCCGCCATTTTCTATTTATTTTACAACCAAATAAACGTTATCTTAAACAGTTATTCAAGTTATTGTCAAGCTACCATTAATTGATTTTTTTACGCAACTCTCAAGTTATATTCTAATTATTTTTAAATTAACTTCTAGTTATTTTAAGTTACTCAATACTCAAAGTAAAGGTTTTTCAGACACAGGCCCAGTTACACAAAAATCAAAGTAAGTTTTTCAGACACAGGCCCAATTACCCAATACTCAAAGTAAAAGTCTTTCAGACACAGGCCCAGTTATTCAATACTCAAAGTAAAGGCATTTTAGACACAAACCCAGTTATTCAATGCTCAAAGTAAAACTATTTCAGACACAGGCCCAGTTACAGAATACTCAAAGTAAAATTTTTCAGACACAGGCCCAGTTACTCAATACTCAAAGTAAAGGTTTTTTAGACACAGGCCCAGTTACTCGATACTCAAAGTAAAGGTATTTTAGACACAGGTTCAGTTACTCAATACTCAATTTAAAGGTTTTCAGACACAGGCCCAGTTACTCAATACTCAAAGTAAAAGTTTTTCAGACACAGGCCCAGTTGCTCAATACTCTATGTAAAGGTTTTCAGACACAAGCCCAGTTACTCAATACTCAAAGTAAAAGTTTTTCAGACACAGGCCCAGTTACCCAATACTCAAAGTTAATTTTTTCAGACACAGGCCCAGTTACTCAATATTCAAAATTAAGGTATTTTAGACACAGGTTCAGTTACTCAATACTCAATGTAAAGGTTTTCAGACACAGGCCCAGTTACTCAATACTCAAAGTAAAAGTTTTTCAGACACAGGCCCAGAACTGTTGACTTTGAAATAAACTACAGTCCCTGGCTCAAATTACACCAGCCATGATTACCATTCCGTGTGTCTGAAAGGGTCCTATTGTTAACTATTTGTGATTCTCAATCTACCAAAAAATTAAATGGTCGGCCCCCTATGATTATGATATTGGTTACTGAACCCTCATTCACATTCTGCAGACGAGGGTCTGACACAATAGGATTTTCAACCATTTCAGTTTATTCATACCCAGGTGATAAATTATGAATAAATGTAGACTATATCTTCGTGTTTCTTAAAGTTGAAAATTTAGGTTCATAATTAGTTCTTATGATAATATTGTAGACTTTGTTGCAATTACTAGAGAAACTCACTCAATAAAATTAGCTGCCATCAACTCTAGGAATTATATGAATATATAATGCAAATTTATTCGTTCCTTTAGGGCGAAACTACATTGTAAACACCTTTTATAATTTGTCAGTCTCATATATTAGCTTAACTGTGAACCAGTCATGACATTAATGCTTGATATATGCATTGCCAAGTCAGCGTGAACAAGTCAAAGATTATTATTATTATTATTATTATTATTATTATTATTATTATTATTATTATTATTATTATTATTATTATAATTATGCCCAATAAGCTCTAATTATAAACCGATGGGCAACAAAACTAATAATATTCCGGATTCATAGCTCACAAGCAATTACTGTCTGCGCACAAAGTGTATAGCTTTCAATGTAATTAAACAGACGATTTGGAGGGATTTACAGATGGGGCCCAGCATGGAACTTAGTATTAAATAATTTACCAGTGTTTTTCAAGGCTTATGGCTCTATGGTAACAAGTCAAGCAACAGAAAGAACCAAAAGGTTTCGTAAAACTGAACAAACAATTTAATTATCAATGTTATAAAATTAAAATTTAAGGTGAACGTACATTATTATGAATTGAATCCTGAACAAGTTCTATTCAAGTCCAAAAGAATTAAATCTTCCGTATACATTTCAAATCCAAGAATATATATGTCCTCTAACAGTCCTGATGTGTCAAAATGGTGTTGTCCAGGACGCTTTTGAAAAATTCACAATAGTTCTAAAATAATACTATATTCCAATAAACACTTTTCATTTCCACTGAATAATGTAAACAGATGTCTTTCCTCTCAAAAATATCCAAAAAACTACATAAAATACGTCTGCAGACTTGATGTCACAACAATAACAAAAGATATAAGAATGGTAAAGCTGCCCAGTCCTAGCTATTTATATACAGGCGATGGGCTAAACAAAGCATATTGTCACTTCTATGCAACTTTAGTTGTAGGTTAGGACTGCCAGATGTATCAATTCTATACATAAATTTTGCTCTAATCAATGCAAGACTACATTATTCACAACTTGCCAAATATATATCAACCGCACATCTGCATAGTTTCTATTCATCAACTTTCTGTACCGTCAGTAGTTAGTTCACTCAATAGAAATTCTACAACTATCCCCTTTTCACAGGAAACTTTTTTTTTTAACTACGCCACCTTAGGCCAGTCAATCTATGGTTTTAAGACACGTCACACCAATACAACTGTCTCACATTTGCCACCATGGCGACATAAACGGGACTCTATAACCAAATGCGCATCTCCAGCATTCTATCACAATATTTACTAATAATTTTATTATTAGTAACCATCCACACGTACTTAAGTATCTTTTTGTATATCCTATGCAGGTTTACGTTCTTAATATCTTACAACAGAACAATTGCCCGTACGGAATTTCAACTACAGGTAATCACAACAAAAATTGTTTTACAGCATTCATACAATTTACAGATACACAAGAACTTCAAATAAAACTGCAGCATTGCGGCCTCAGGGTTATAATTTTTTGACAGGCAATTTAAATAACATATGTTACTCTTTTCTTGTTTTTGAGGAGGGGTGGGGGATAGGGAAAACTCGATTATAATACGAAAGGGGCAAAAACTAGATTTAGATTGCCCCTAGCGTCAGGCTACCTGAATGCTTGACCTCAAGTGATTATATATTACTTTGATCTCAAGTCAATATTACCTTTAAGTCATTTATTTTTAAGCTGTGTTGAAGTTATTTTCCACGTTACCTCCAGGTCTTTCTAAAGTTACCTTCCAGTTATCTTC
>JAEAOA010001726.1:0-40000 GCA_016746295.1 Potamilus streckersoni | reverse complement strand
CTTTGGTCATATGCATGATTGCAGAAAACACTATAATGCTAACAAATTCTCACCAACACGATGATCAAATTCAACTAAACAACTTCCAGAACATTTATTGCATTTCAAACAACTTCCAAGACATATTTATTGCATTTCCAACAGCTGCTGGAAATATTGATTAAACAATGTAATCTTTTGTAAGCTAATTTACTATTCGTAAATAAATTCAATTCGATATACCAACATTACTGTAAACTAATCATTTTAATGTGAGCCGCGGTCAAAATTATTTATTCGTGGCAGGGACTTTTCGAGCACATAAATGGAGCAAAATAGAAAGCCACAGCCGGGCCTGGTATTAAGACAAGATGAGGCAGAATAGTTTTAAAATCACGGCATTTAATATAAACCCAGTCAGATTTTGAACAATAGTTCGTAGAGGCAACATTTAAAACAGAAGAAACAAAAAGTGCTTGTTGGTCCTGGTTGAAGTCTTTAACCTGGCATGGCAGGTATGATCCAGGACAAAAGCCCACCGGAAGAGAAACTCTCAAAGAGGGGTAGGACAAAATACCCACCCACCCCGAAAAAAGCAACTCGCACGCGGACAAGAGACTCTCGATCTTTGCCATTTATAGAATTGTGCATCTATCTATCTATCTATCTATCTATCTATCTATCTATCTATCTATCTATCTATCTATCTATCTATCTATCTATCTATCTATCTATCCATCCATCCATCCATCCATCCATCCATCCATCCATCCATCCATCCATCCATCCATCCATCCATCCATCCATCCATCCCCCTCACTCACTCTATCTATCTATCTATCTATCTATCTATCTATCTATCTATCTATCTATCTATCTATCTATCTATCTATCTATCTATCTATCTATCTATCTATCTATCGATCTATCCATCCATCCATCCATCCATCCATCCATCCATCCATCCATCCATCCATCCATACATCCCCCTCACTCTATCTATCTATCTATCTATCTATCTATCTATCTATCTATCTATCTATCTATCTATCTATCTATCTATCTATCTATCTATCTATCTATCTACCTATCCATCCATCCATCCATCCATCCATCCATCCATCCATCCATCCATCACCCTCACTCTATCTATCTATCTATCTATCTATCTATCTATCTATCTATCTATCTATCTATCTATCTATCTATCTATCTATCTATCTATCTATCTATCTATCTATCTATCTATCTATCTATCTATCTGTCTGTCTATCTATCTATCTATCTATCTATCTATCCATCTATCCATACATCCCCCCTCACTCTCTCTCTCTCTATCTATCTATCTATCTATCTATCTATCTATCTATCTATCTATCCATCCATCCATCCATCCATCCATCCATCCATCCATCCATCCATCCATCCATCCATCCATCCATCCATCCATCCATCCATCCATCCATACATCCCCCTCACTCTATCTATCTATCTATCTATCTATCTATCTATCTATCTATCTATCTATCTATCTATCTATCTATCTATCTATCTATCTATCTATCTATCTATCTATCTATCTATCTATCTATCTATCTATCTATCTATCTATCTATCTATCTGTCTGTCTGTCTGTCTATCTATCTATCTATCTATCTATCTATCTATCTATCTATCTACACACACACACACACATATATATATGTATATATATATATATATATATATATATATATATATATATATATATATATATATATATATATCGTCCATTTATGTATTGTAAGTATAGTTATTGCGATGTACAACGATCTGTCTTGCAACCTTTAATAAGATTTTATAGCCTGCAATATAATGTATATATTGTGTAACGAATGTACATATATACATATACAGATATATTCTTTTGACACATTACGAGTTAATATTTTCATAAATATCAAACAAAATAATTAAATTTATTGAACCTACCTGCGTATCTCACACTAGGTTACAAATCAATGGGTAGACAAATCCAAGAGTAATGCATGATATTTTGCATATACGTCTTAGTGTGTAATATTACTAAATTAAAAATATCAACCCTGCAATTAAAGATTGCATTTCAGCAATTTTTTTACTTAGAAAGAAAGCATCAAGATTTTCATGTTTTAATGAAACACACACACACACACACACACACACACACACACACACACACACGTTTATTGCGTGTTAAAATTGTTGTGGTTCACTAGAAAAAATTAGAACAAAGAAAACCATAAAATATTTATTTCAAGAGATGTAAACTTGCTGTGAGGGGAGGGGCTTTTGTCTTTTCCTCGAGTTGCTTTGGTCATAGGGACCTTTTGTTCAAACCCCAGTCACGGGGCTTCTGTCCTAGGTTTTTTTTTGTCCATATAGGTATAGGTCGAGGTTGGACATTACTAGAGACACGTGGTAAAGATATAAAAATCTAAAGGTCTTTTTGGTGTTTTGGTTCTTCTTTTTTGGAACAATGCACCCATTTTTACAATGATACAATCTCTTGCGAATTTACAAACTGAAAGAATTATAATTAAAAAAATTAGATTTTTTTTAGCAAAGATATGTTGCCAGAAATATAAATCCAAATAAAAGTATGTCTGCAAATATGACTATTTTAGAGGAAATGCTACCCAATGGGTTTCTTTATTATAATGAACCTAAAAATGATAATAATTAATATTTTGATTGATTTGGGTGTAATATGTCATACTAGAAAGTTATTACTACAGTTACCCAAAACAGGTGGTAATTTAGATATTTATAAATCAGTCTTACCACTGTTACCAAAAAGCAGATTATTAATAAATTGGGTCAGGTAATCCGTTCAAATATGGCCCACATATAAACTGGCTGGATGATATATGCACGACGTCTGATTGCTTCCATGATACCATTATAAATCACAATCATATACAGAAAAGACACTGAACACAATATTATTGAAAATGCACGCTATGAGACCCATTATCAACGTCAAACATACGCCATGAGACATAATATTAGCGTTAAACATATGCTGTAAGACCTATTATTAGCGTTAAATATCTGAGACCTATTATTAGCGTTAAACATACGCAATGAAATATATTATTATAGCGTTAAACACATGCTTTGAGACCAATTATCATCATTAAACATACACCGTGAGACCTATTATTAGCGTCACGCATACGCAGTGAGGCCTATCATTATAGTGTTAGGAATACTCTATGAGACCATTATCAGCGAGGTCTAGACAAACTTAAGAACTGAAATAGGTGCTGAAATGTAAGACAAGACTTGCTGAGAAACTGCATAAACCAATCATTAAAATTCACTCAACACCATGTACTAATAGATACGATAGATTATACAGGATCGGATGTTTTAGTAGATTAAAAATATTTTCAGTATTGATACATTTAGTAAATACGAGTGGAGCATATCGCTTCATGATGAAACTGGAACTGATAACATAAATTATTTTGGAAAAAAACATAAATGAGTTGAATTCTGCAGTAATATGGGTAAATCAGGGTTCTGAATTTTTAAACAAAATGTTTTTAAAATGTTTGCATAAGAATAATATTTAAATGTGCCATAATCATCGAGAAGACTTATTTGAAGATTACAAATCGAATGTGGATGTACTTCAAGGCAGACAATACAAATACATATTTGGATGTTTTAACAGAAACAATAGATAAACGTGATACTACAAAACAAAGGATTATTGAAATGACTACTAAACAGGCTAGTAAAGAATCCTGTTTTTAAAAGAGAAAAACCAAAACACAAAATAGATATTATTGTAAGAACATCTATTTATTCGATAAAAGATTATTATGTCAACATTTGAAGATTTATTTTGAAAAATGAACACCAGATACCACACCATTTTATCAAATCAAATATAATAATTAAATTATGAAAAAGCAAACCTAGAAATATTTAGAATTGAAATAAGTAATAATATATGATTGTAAAAAGAAATGTGTTTGTTAAATGGAAAGGTTACAGGCCGAATTTTATCTCATGGGTACATTTATAAAGTTTGAAAAATTAAACATGGAATCTAGGCTTATATTATCAAATACTATTATCATTCTCGTAATGTGATAAAAAGCTTTTGAAGGGTACCCTGTTATATTGCTGATTTTGCATAATAGAATGAGTTTGTCATATGTACTATGAACATCGATAGTAATGTTGCCATGACAACATAATCACCTTTAAAATATTCATACACATTTTTATTTAGAAGATCTGTGAAGAAAAGTTCTTCCAGTATTGAAGCTCTATATATGATGGAGATATTGCGAACTAATGACAAAAGACGTGAATTCATTAGCCTCCGGATTGTATATTAATAAGTAATTCTGAAAAATAATATATTAAAATCATTGGAAAAAAATATCAGCAATAAACCTCTCCACAATGCGATTTTATGATAAACCTTAATTAAACCAAAATGAAAAACTGCACTCCTTGCGATCTGAAGTATGTATTTATACAACGTTTCGAGCTAAACACGCTCCTTATCAGGGTCACCCCCATTTACATCCACAAAACACAGCACACAGCAACGTAGATATAAATTTTAAGTGTGTTAAAAATGGGAAAACATCTGGTAACCCATTTCATTACTACTATAGATAACTTAATCATGAATCATTTCCGTGAATTCTGATCCCACCATTATTATTTCGTAGATAGAGCGTGTTTCAAAGTATCTTTTACTTGAATTTGTATTGTTGTCTACGCGTTACGACTGAACAGTATGGACATGCGCACTACTCTAAGATAAAACAATTATCTTTATTAGTGCTTGCAAGTTTATCCCTAGGCATAAAGGGAATGGGTTATCTGGCTTTGAATTTATTCAGTGTTTTAGTAAGGTGCTGAAAAACGATTAGACAAGGTTATTTTAATATGATTTGGATCTCTCTCTCTCTCTCTCTCTCTCTCTCTCTCTCTCTCTCTCTCTCTCTCTCTCTCTCTCTCTCTCTCACACACACACACACACACACACGAAGGTCCATTTCTCTCACCTATTTCTGTTGGACGAACATATTCTTATTAATTTTATCGCATGGCCACAGTTCTGTATCTTATCAACAATAGGCAATTAAATAATAAATAATGATGCATATGACACACACAATAACACAGATGGCAAGGGTCGTCTTCAAGGAGTCGTTATCTCCTTTTTCCCGCTCTATCAAGGTTGCCTGTGGACAGCTCACAATACAGTGCGATCTTTGGCAGGCGATGATCCTCCATCCCGACAAAGGCCAATGGGTATCACAAGCTGCTGACCGTAAAAGCTTGCGACAGACAGTTCACTAGGCAATTGCCATATTTGAACAAAACGGACAGGCCGGCTTGGAGAAAAAAAATGGCGAAGAAAGAACCCAGAATCATCGGTAGCACCCACCACAACTCAGACATTCCCCGGCAACCTCTGTGACGGACGTGCCTGTCACGTATTGGGCTCGTCAGCGTATCTGTAATAGACGTGGACATCCCCCTTCCTAAATCTTCGCAAACGAAGTCAAGCCAACAAGCCAACAAATCGAAGAAATAATACATGGAAGACTTATATTTGATGATAAATCTGTATGACCCAAGCGAAAGAGGGAGGTCAGTCAGCAACATGGGGGATTTAAGGGCAAAATGTTGTCTACAGATCACTTTAGTAAGAGGACTTTGTAAGCCAAAGGTCATCTCATTCTATACGTGATTCCGAAAGCTTACCTTCGAGAGGTGACGTTTCCATATTAATGGAAGTTGCATTGCAGGCTATTTCTGCTTCGTGGAGAAGAATTTTCTGCTTTTCGATGTCCATCTGAAAGAATACATTCTTCATTTAAATGAAATGGCTAGAGTGAGGTTTTAAGTATTTTAGCACACACTATCAAATCAGCGTTTAATAATAGTCTGATATAGCTTAGTTTGTAAGTGCTTAGAAGTACCCCTAGTATGTGATTAATGGCAAGTTTTATCATAACAAGTTAAAAAATAGAAAATAAACAATGTTTGGAGGACTTTCGATTTGGATGTCTGGATACATTGTCTACTCGCTCTATCCAATGGCTCGGTCCATGATCATAAATCACTTCACATTTGACAACGTATTCTACATTTTCTTGAAAGTAACTTTAACGTGTAGTACCCAGTCATGTAATATATAGCTACAACGATTATAGATTATTATTGAATTATTTGGAGACAAATCAAATTACACTTGATCGGTTATTTACTCTGTGGTGATTAATGCTTTAATTTCAGAAAAGAACTTGCCAGAAATTTTAAAATAAATTAATGAAATTGCTTACATGATGCTTCAAGTTTCAAATGGTTATGTAACTTAATTGTTGTCAATTTTCTATAATTCAGAGAAAAATAATTTACAAATCCCCTTCAATACCACAAATCTCACAACTTCCCAATTGTCTATCAACCGCACATCTGCATGGGTTCTCTTCACTAACTTTCCGTAACGTACCGTTAGCATTTCATGCGGTAAACTATACAATTCCCCCTAATTCAGTTAACTATTTTTACTACACCACCTTAGGCCAGTCAAATCGTCAATTTAAAGGTTTCCGGCCAACTATATTGTATAAACGTGTGATATTATTATATGCACACCATAAAATGCTTAATTCGACTTAAAAATCTACTGTTGTAAATGAAAAAAAAATTATTCGGCAATCTCCTTTAGCATTCGGTAGTTTCTGCCTGCCAAACATAGATACGATGTACACGTATCCCTTCTATTCAACCTAGCCATTCAAGTATTTAATTTCTCTAAGTAAATGTCTGTGTAATATATCTGACGATCGTGCTTTTGTACAGCAAATATGATGCACTGTGTTGCATATGGCTGTAACCAAAATAGTGATGATGGAGAAAGTGATTTTTTTTCTTTTTCGGAACGACCCTGTTTACCAGAAAAAAAGGCGAATTCAAGCTGTGAGATAGAAAAGGGTGAGGGGATGGGAAAGTCGTAAAATTAATAACTGTTTATAGTCAATTTGGCCCGAGACAATTCGGCCCAACTCGAAAGACAATTCGACTCAACTAAACAATAGATTGAACATAACTTTTTTCATTAAAAAACAAAAAGAAATTAGATACTATGTAGGATACGTTTAAGGAATAGATGTTAGAAGAAGAAGAAAAAAAAAACAAATTTAAACGAACTTGATATTCTTTCAAAGAAAATGATCATACGTTGCAACGTACAGATATATGAAGGAAAACACAGGCAGACTTATACTGCTCGTTCTAACTAAAATAGTTATAAACATTTTTGTTATATATATATATATATATATATATATATATATATATATATATATATATATATATATATATATATATATATATATATATATGCACAACGACATTTTTGATTAAAGTCTTGCGGTCAAAGTTTCAATATTCATTTATTATACAATAAAACAACATAAGATATAATATTCTACAGAATATGTATACATTTTTCTAAGGGTAGTGTATAAAAGATATTGAAACAAATATATTTAGTTTTAGGCTTTACGTTGAAACACTGCTTCATATAATACACACTCTTTTTCAATGTTGCTGCAATATGAAGCTCTTACCTGTTACATTTATTGTTTGGTTTTATTTTTCAAGTTTTCTTAGTGTGTGCGAGCGTAAATTAAAAGCCAGTCATTGCTGGTCAATATCATCAATCATATTCGCTCCAGTATTCTACGCAAATAAAAAAGGAATTAATTCTGTGTTGAAATTGTCCACCACCCCCATTTGCAAGGTACAAAAAGATAAATATGCACTTATTTGAAAAAAAATGAAATAAACTAACCTTGCATTGTTATCATTTATCCCTTCTTTTTTCATCATGCGAAATTTATTAAAGAAAAAAATATACCCACGAACTCTGTGTGTGAAGTGGATGCCTTTTCGCCTATGTATCCTTACTGTAGTGTGCATCGCTTACGTCAAACAGCAAAATAACAAAAGAGACGAAAATATACATTTTGCCTGTAATTTGGCACCACATTTGCCACCATGGCAACATAAAAAGTACCTGCCAAAGACGAAATAGTCCCTTCTCGTTCATTCCAGTGTTCAGTTTAACAGTCTCCAATGTTTGTTATTGCACCTGGAGTCATACGATCAGTTCAAACAACAACTACTGTACGACAGGGACATTCATGCAGCTCTGACCTGAATCCACCAAACGTAAGAAATGGCATCATGGAAACTTATTAACACTTCACTCCCTGACGTTTGCTCCTAGTACTTGTCTAATTATATCGGGCTAAGGAATATTTCCACAAGACCGAGTTTCCATAATCAAACAAGTAATCACAAAAATATAAGAATTCCTTAAAACGGATCGCTATAATCCAACTTTATTACAGCATACATAAAAAATTAACAACTAGCCACTTTGAAGAAATCAGCGAAAACCATCTATTAAATATCAAACTTAAAAAGAACTTGTTAGCAATGCTGCATGATTGCTATATATAAGGGAGAAAAATTATGCCATTCGATTACTTATAAATAGGGACTTATTTTACTACTTTTGTAAATATTAGAATGACTTTTTTTACCCTAGATGGTAATTATTAGTAGGTCTTTATTTTATTAGGTCTTGATTTTATTCCAGACGATAATTATTAGCATGACATTTTTAAAACTCCAAACGGCATGCGATTTTTTTTACTCCACGCGGTAATAATAATTGGATATTTTTGCTCCACATTCTATTCATAAATAGGGACTTTTACTCCACACTGTAATTATAAATAGGAAATTTTTACAATGGTAATTTTGAATAGGACCTTTTTTTAAAACTCCAAACGTAATTATAAATAGGGACTTTGCTGTACACATTGTGTTAGAAGCGAATGGTGCACAAGCTAACATAAGTACGGTTAAAATATGAATGTTAGGGAAAAAAATTAATACAATACATTAGATATCAGTCTGGAGCAGAGTCACTTATTCCTTATGTACCTTTATCACACAAAAGCAACATTTCTGATGCATAGAATATGATAATCATTACTAGATCGTTTTTCTGAGGCAAGCATAATTGAACTTACTCTGTCAGTTTCAAGTGCTTTATGTGATATGGATTTATCGTTATATAATGGCGCAGTCGACCTCCATTGCGGAGGCAACAGGTATCACCTACAGTCTCAATCTAATAAATTAAGTTCGTATATTCCTTCTGTTGTAGTATCTCTGAATTCAGTGATAACAGTGGTAGCAACTGATACCGTGTCATCACCTGTTTTGGGCTTGCAAGGTACAACAATCTAGACAAGCATAGTACAAACATCTGGGGTACCATTGTATAACATTTAATGCTCTTAAAGCATAGGTCGAATTTAACTCCGATGATGTGGTGACTTCTTTTTTTGCGGAAAAATTAACAAACATTTCAGAGAAACAAAACCCATAATAGCAACAAAAAACTGACAAAACTAACAAAGAAACAATCATAACTTGGATTCGATGTGGCCCTTAAAGCAATCGAGCACTACAACATCATAGGAATAGCTGACAAGATGTCATGTAATGCGTAAATAATTATGAAGTTTATGTCATATATAGAGGATCTCAAATGAGTAGTGCTTTAAGACTGATTTTATGAAACGAGTTGAATAATGTCCAGCTTTTGAGTTTATTTACTTCTGCAAGTTCACATTTAATCAACTCGTGTATAAAGGGTGGATTCCATGCTACATGTTTATTGCCTCTCCATCCTCACCCCCACTCCCGCTATCAACTCAACAACACTCGTAGTTTACTTGTTGTTATTGTTCTTGTCTTGGGGATATTTTAGCCATATTTCATGTTATGATATGCTATAAACGATATAACCAAACTATGTGGGGATAAATTGGCCATATTGAAACAGACGAGAAACTTTTCCACAGTTATCTTTCGCCAGTCGAATCGAAAAATGGAGGCCAAAATGTTCATTGAAAACAAAACATTCCAGAAGGCGGGGTTGAAAATGTTTTCCCACGATCGCAGCTAATCAGTAAAGAGAATACTGCACAATAATTTCATGATTTTATTTTGACAAATTAGAATCACATAAAGTGATATGTTAACGTGTGGTGATATCGAAAATAAGAAGCTGTATATACAATATGAAAACTATACCGACTATGTGATAACCCACAATGTGCACTTTTCCGAAGAGTACAAAGAAACTGGACCAAGGATCTCACCAAAGCTAGTCATAGCTTAATAAAAAAAATGAATGGAAGTCAAAGAAGCACATATCCCAGTCGTTTGGACACGTAATGGAAATATTTCTTTCAAGGAAGTAGATGGTGAAGAGATATTTCGTTCTGTGCACCTCCTTAGTGATCTTCATTCATGCCTATTTGTGTGCGTACGTGTGTGTGTTACATAATTTCAAAGTCAAATATATTTCGTCTTTAAACTGTAGATACGTTCGTGTACCTACTTAGAGATCTTCATGATCTTCTTGCATGCCTTCTCTTCAATGTCAACTTATGTGATCATGGTTCTCAGCAGAGGGAGATAATGTTTTGGCCTCTAGTTTTCACCATTTCATTTCTTCTGATATTTGAACTCCATATTTATTCAAATCTCTACTGAAATGATTTAGAATATAGTTTTAAAGAAGAAGTCGACAACCTCCTAATAATATGCAAGGTTAACCAGCATATTCAAGATAACATTTAAGCATATTCTCATCTATTGATTTCTCCAATCTATTATCTTCTTCTGTTCCTCTGGGAAATAACGTCAGGGCAACATTATAATACATATAGATTTTTGTATCTGGTATTTCCATTTTGTTTTCGTGTTAATAGCGAATGCTCCCATTATTGAATAGTCTCAACATAAAAGTCATAATGATTCAGGATAACTTCACAATAAAGCAACTACTCTCTTTCTGGAAAACAGCAATCGTTTCTTGGGAGGGGACATATTTGTTATATTTTGCTTTATTGTTTAGCATTTATGGCATGGAAATGAATGTTCATCTAAACTTTCGAGTGTTTTGGTTTTATTTTATAAAGCCTTTGTATATAGTTACTTTATTGTCACTCATCAGTAATTTTCAATTAATTTTATGAGTGTCTGTGTGTGCAATACTGCAGCAATCCACGGACTTAACAGGATCACGAACTTTTTTCACTTCATTTGATTATTTGGAAAGTCTAGCTGATGCTTTGCTTAATTTTATGCCAGAGTTAAATTATAGCATTCATATGGAAAGCTTTGAACTCGATGATGTTACCTTTAATCAAGACAGCAAATCTCTTGGTAAAACTAAAACTAGTCAAACTAAGTCTATCTTATTGGACAACCCCCCTCCCGTGGTCTAGAAAAAAACAGATCATATCCTTATACGTTCAAATAATTTAGTTCCTTGCATTTTCAGACTACATTTTACTAACTCTTCTCTTATATCCCAACAGTTACTTTGCAGAACAATCATTAACAGGAAACTGGATGTAACTTGATTTACTGTGTTTTCAAAAAGTGTTTATATTCAGATATCGAGTCCATTAAAACGCCTAGTTTTAGTCATCCAACCCTGGATACCATCCATAAACGATTACGACATAATTTAAGGACATTAAGATATCCCATTTTATAATGCTGCGGTGATATACACCTCCTTCATTTCTTGATTTGTTCTCAGTATTGTCAGCAATGAACTGACGAGAAAATTACACTTAGTACCATATCCAACTTTTACCTTAGATTTACTAACATGGGGAAATGGAGATTCAAACGTAAAATATATAATTCTACTTCGTGGATGTAAGTATGTATAAAGTGCATGACAATTTCAATGATTTAAATCATGAATGCCGTGATTGTTCCCAAACTTCCTCTCTCTCCCCCCAATTATTTTTCAACATTAGCCTTTTATACACAGTTGTCATGTCGAGATGTGTAGAAATATTTGTATCGTGTAGTGAGAGGGAAAATAAAGTTGTTAGAACTTGGACCCAACCAATTTGTATCATATTGTAACAAAAAAAGTTTAAATTCAAATAACTAATTTAGTTCAGATAAGAACGAAGATATAATGGCCTTATAATTTAAACGATTATTAAGAACATTAAGAAAATCAACATAAGTAAAACTAACAATACATGAACATGCACAAAAAATATATTAATAAAATGGGGAAAAAGTACTTTCATGGTCTTGCGAAAGACAACTGCATACAAGCAGGAAATGATCTCATGGCGGAAATATAAATAGCTTGGCAACGAATACAAAGAGTTGTATCCACAGATGAACAACGAATGCAAAGAGTATCCACAGATGAACAACGAAAACAAAGAGTCGTATCCACAGATGAACAACGAATACAAAGAGTTGTATCCACAGATGAACAACGAATACAAAGAGATGAACTAAGTCGAGCCACAGTATTGGTAGCAACTCGACGTGATTCAACAGAGGCTTTTCTTGCCATATCACAGAGGCAATAAAACTGCCATCTTGCCATATCACAGGGGCAATAAAACTTCCATCTTGCCATATCACAGGGGCAATAAAACTGCCATCTTGCCATATCACAAGGGCAATAAAACTGCCATCTAACTTCTCCATTCTAGTAAGCATTACATCTTTACTAGGCCAAGGTACTATCGTGTTATTTACGGATTTTGTATTTAAATCAGCATTATATATAGTAAGATACTTTGACCATGTTCAGACTTTAAAGCATGAAGATGTCTGCGAACTCATTTATTTACAATTTCCCCCTGCAGTCTATAAATGTCTCCAATAAACCTAGTTTTTCTACTTTGACTCGTGGATTTTGGATAATTGATAAAGCAGAGAAAAACATTTGTTTTGCAAAATAGACTGCAGTTATCGACAAATTTGTTAAACAGAATCAGTTTATTGATATCGCGGTTGATTTCAATAAGGAAAGCAGTAAATATACTCAGCTAAACATCAGTTTAAGATGTAAATGTCAGATGTGCGTATATAATGTAAAATATATTGTATTACGACACTATGGTCTTGAACTAAGTAACAAAAAAGAGAAAAAACCACCAGGTTTTGTAAAATCTAAAAAGAAATGTATCTTTCCTCAAAATGTAAAGTGAAAATTTACAAAGAACTGTCACTATTACGAATTAAAACACTAATAGTCCAAAATGTAAAATCACAAGTCCTAATAAATAAAGTTCGAATTAAATTTAAGTGACGTTTGAATTAAGATCCAGCGCTGAAGGCGTCGATGTGCATGTAGTCTTGAACATGCTAATGCACCAGTAGAATGAAGTGTGATGATGTACTAACAGTCTTCCATATTATCTTAATAATATATCCATTACGTCCTTTTTAAATTCACTATATATCCAAGTTAATGTTTCTGTCTAAGAATATTATTTAAGAGCACTTTGTATTTCCAGTGAATACAATTTTTGAATAAATAAATTCACCCAAATCAAATACCGAAAACGACAATAAGATTGATTACGCCAAAAGATGTAAAGCATGAAGGAATAATTTCTCAAACAAACAAGATTTTATAAAAGAAAAACTAAGATACAAAAGAAGAAACCGGATGAGGACCAGGGTTCTTTTCTGAAACAATCTAAGTTATAATTAGACAATTTTTGTTACTAAAATTATAAGAAAGAACGTGGTACACATACATCCTTGATTCAAACTAAGATGATAATTATAATATTTAATCTGTACTCAGAGAAAGACTAGCTCTAAACAGGTAAACAATAAACTTGATTTTGGACCAGTCAAGTACAAAATACAATTTCGCACAACGTAGATTGAAAACAAAAACCTAACAAATAATGCAAATTAAATATACATAACAATCGCCTTTCTTGAATGTTAGTACTGCTGGAGGTTGTGGTTATACACGGTAACGCAACCATGTATTAAACTGTGTATATTAATAGTTTAATATAATATCTTCTCTGTAAGTGGTCTAAGTCTTTCTTGCTAGCTTCAAAAATAACAAAACTTGATAGAAACTTCAAAATGAATAAAACTTGATAGAGAATTTAAAAAATTATCCTTAATCATTTTTTGTATGTTACCGTCTATTCTGTCATATTTAGACGCATTAATACAGAATGTTCCTCATGAATATCTGTCTCAAACTTTCTCAGCATATGTCATCTTTTGTAATCAAATGAACTTTCATTACAAATAATCAAATTCACTCTTCTTAGAATTGTATGCAAATCTTAGTTTCAGAGTGGTCAAAATATGTAATCATTTCCAATCCATGCTAAATTTAGAAGGACTCAGAAGAAACAACATCATCTGGTTGTAGGATAATGGAAATGAAGATGGAAAACTACAATGTTAAAATTGCATATTGATTTAAAAAAACTACATCAATAAGCTCATTCATAAATACAATGTAGAAGCAAAGGGGGATGATACTGCACATTCACGTGCGCATTTGAATACAGGAAATCCGCAGATCGATACTCAATCGCATTTTATGTTCTGGGGTAGATAACTATACTAAATATATATCAAATATATCATCATGCGATGCAGTGTCATAGTATCAAGAAAAGCTGGTTCACTTCGCTTCTCGAAACCAATAAGCATGGGGCACCATCCACCATTTCGTGGATAAAACGTGAAGTCATATTGCAAACCACCCATTGCCCCTACCTCGAGAGAAATAATTGGAAACTCAGACGATTTTAGTATGTATCCTTTTAAAAATATTTATTAGAAACCAAACAAATTTCTGCAAGAAATGTTATTGCCCTAAAATATTTCGAATATCTTTTATTTCATCCCTTAAGCAGGATTATTATAAAACCTGCATTGAATTGATCCAAATGTGCCAAAATATGTAGAGAGCAACTAAAACTGACTTCGTTATAGTTCCACCATACATAACGTGTTCATCATTTATGTATCTAAGCCTTCTGGCATTTCCATTTATGTATCTAAGCCTACTGGCTTTTTCATTTATATATCTAAGCCTAATGGCATTTCCAGTATGCATCTAAACCTACTGGCATTTCCTTTATTCATCTAAGCCTACTGGCATTTCCATGATGCATCTAAGCCTACTGGCATTTCCATTATGTTTCTAAGCCTACTGGCATTTCCATTATGTTTCTAAGCCTACTGGCATTTCCATTATGTTTCTAAGCCTACTGGCATTTCCATTATGGACATCTAAAAGAAAACAAGCAAGTTCGTCAATGGCATTTGATCATCTCCACTAACATGGTTTCCTTCCAGTTTTTTGACAATTCGTTTTCCATTTCTTTGCAGATTTCCCAACTCCTCATGAAATGTCTTAATATCTATTAGTAGAGAACGTTTGGCTTCAAAATACCTTTCCTCTGAAATAAATTAAACAATAGTTTAATGAAATTTCACATCAAATGTTTTCTTGTCTTCGGTCCTTGTGTGGTGAAAGCTGTCTATATAGGTTTTGATAAACTTCGGCGTTCTTTACAATGTTTTCATTTTCAATCTTTTGATAAACTAGTGCATATTTTCTGGAAAGTCTTCGAAAGGTTGACTTGGCGTCGTTTTAAAGAATGAAAGAGAGATCATTTTTGACAACAAATATTCCACTGATGTATTTACCCATGCCTTCTTTTAACAAATGTGTGGTATAAATCTTTTAATTCATCGTTTCAGAATGGCTATAAGAAGGGGTTGAAGTATGATTTTTCTACTGGTCTCATCTAACGTTGCAATACATTATTAACGTTGTCACAAGTGACCCTATTGCTAACTTGATCACCAACACTACTACATGTCACGAATGACCCTCCCTATTCAGAGCCAGGTTTTTGGATAAATTAGGCCCTGTGTTAGTTAAGTTATGAGGCCCTTAATTCATCGTATTTTTTTGGCCAAGAAGATGGACCCCCGCCCTAGCCAACAGGGGACCTGTGCTTAAGCACACCTAAGCACAATGGTAAATCCTTTACTGACTATTGCTACCTTGATCACCAACACTACTACATGTCACGAGTGACCCTATTGCAATCGTGATCACAAGCACTACTACATGTCACGAGTGACCCTATTGTTACCGTGATCACCAACACTACTACATGTCACGAGTGACACTGCTACTGTGATCACCAACACTACTACATGTTACGAGTGACCCTATTGTTACCGTGATCATCAACACTACTACATGTCACGAGTGACACTGTGCTACCGTGATCACCAACACTACTACACGTTTCACCTCCTATTAAACCTAAAACATAATTTTCTATGGCTCGACAAAGAGATGCTGATATCGTAGATGTAGCTATAAATTTTGTATCAATCATTACACCTATTTCTATGCAAAATTGTTTTGACTTTCGCCTAATCGTAGTCCTTCTTTAACGCTAGCATTTATATTATTAATGTTTTCTTTACATTTTTTTTATAGCTCTGATATACCTGCAACTATGGCTGAGTTTTATGACCATTATTTTACAGCAGGTTTTCAATTATTTACTTTTTGCTTCTTCTGTTTCATTACTTAAGTCTTATCTTACACTCTTAACATCATTGTCATACATTTTGACATTTAAATTTTTATTATATGTTCTTTATTTGGACATGATATAAATTTCTTCACAGTTTAAGCATATTTGTTGGTAAATTCTTCACTAACGTTGTAATTATTTGTAGCTCGAAAGCTGTGTAATATTTGATGTGCGAATAAATGTGTAACTCAAGATTGTGTCCGAATTCAAACCCATTATTAGATAAATTATTATCATTGATAGGACCATGAAATGTTTAATCATGAGTTGGTTCATTTAATCATCTTTCGTGTGATCTTCTGGCACAATTTCATCATGTGTTTGTTCATCGTAGTTATCTTTCGTGTGATGTTCAGACACAATTTCATTATGGTTTTTTTCATCGTAGTCATCTTTCGTGTGATGTTCAGACACAACTTCATTATGGGTTTGTTCATCGTAGTCATCATTCGTGTGATGTTCAGACACAATTTTATCATGGGTTTGTTCATCGTAGTCATCTTTCGTGTGATGTTCAGACACAATTTTATCATGGGTTTGTTCATCGTAGTCATCTTTCGTGTGATGTTCAGACACAATTTCATCATGGGATTGTTAATCTTAGTCATCTTTCGTGTGATGTTCAGACATAATTTCACCATGAAATGCTTAACTTAACCACATGCTATCGTTATTACACTTTAAAAAAAGGATCACAATTAAGTTAAAAACAAATGGTTTTAAAGGCTATTTAACAATGGGTGTTAGTAATGAAAAAGACGAATATAAATAGGAATTAAACATTAGTTTAGGAAATAGACACATGAGGAAATAACTTGTACAACATTAAAATAATGTTAAATGATATTGACAGCCATAAACCGATAATGTAAATTCCCATATATAAAAATATGGTTTAATGCACGTTACATTCTTCTAGGACCCTATAGTGGCCCAGTAATGTGAATTCTCATAGATGGCCATAGCAAACCATCCCAAAAAATAAAATCCTACAGTCTACCATCTCATAGATGGCCATAGCGAGCCATCCCACAAAATAAAATCCAACAGTCTACCATTTCATAGATGACCATAGCGAACCATCCCAAAAAATAAAATCCCATAGTCTACCATTTCATAGATGGCCATAGCGAACCATCCCAAAAAATAAAATCCCACAGTCTACCATCTCATAGATGGCCATAGCGAACCATTCCAAATAACAAAATACCACAGTCTACCATCTCATAGATGGACATGGCGAACCATCCCAAATAATAAAATCTCACAGTCTGCCAAATCATAGACGGCCATAGCGAACCATCCCAAAAAATAAAATCCCACAGTCTATCATCTCATAGATGGCCATAGCAAACCATTCCAAAAATAAAATCCCAGTCTACCATCTCATAGATGGCCATAGCAAACCATCCCAAAAAAATAAAATCCCAGTCTACCATCTCATAGATGGCCATAGCAAACCATCCCAAAAAATAAAATCCCAGTCTACCATCTCATAGATGGCCATATCGTCCATGGGTAGTTTAAAAATATTCGGCCAAAACTAGTTACAAGAAATAAGAAATATTTTTGAGCACACGATAAAATTTAAGTTTTTCCTTCAAGCTGGCACTTGTTTGTTTTTCTTAAAAACAATATCTCACAATCCAATCTGACATTTTATAAGAAGCTGCCTGAACACAGCCGTTTTGCATCATTGCTGTGGTAGTTTAAGTCAGTTTTATTTCAGTGTATCCATGCAGCCTGTCAATCAAGTTTTGCATGGTGTCTATGTGCCTCCATTCTCAACAGGTGAATCGATCTTAAGCATACACACTGTTTGATTGATTAAATTTCCGTCTATCTTGTCCCCCAGCAGACAGTTATAGTTGATATGTTCATAAATGACTGATGTTCAATGCAATCCAATACAGTCAACGTGAACTCCACTGTAGATTCAGATAGTTAAAATGGATTCACTGGTGTGCAATAGTGTACGTGTACCGACAGAGAGTGTGTAAAGTGGTTAACAATGGACTTAACTGGTGCCCATTGTGTATTCCTGTGGAAGATGTATGCCAAAAAAAAAGTCGGAGTCATCAGGGTATACCTCGTACTGCTAATCTGGATGTACATATATCCTATCAATTTGTAAAATAACAAGGGTAGCAATAGGTAAAAAAAGAAAGAATAAAGATCATATCTGAAAAGGAAGTACCACATATATATTCTTTTTGTACAAATCTCAATAAGTTCTGGTGAAATACATACTTCTGTCATATGATTTCACACTATTTTTATGCAAATTAATAGAAAATTGACATTGTGTAAAGGAATATTAAACAATTTGATGACTCAGACGAGTTTTATGTGTACGCATCGATTATCACCAATTGATGAATTAGAAATGACTACTTTGTGATAATTATTGTGAAAGATTCCCGATAATGCACTCCTATAAGGAATTAGGATTTATTGCTGCTTAACTCGCCGATCGATACCAGCGTTTGAGGAGTGCCTTTTCCGGTAACATTTTTCAGTTCATTTTAAGGCAGGTTCTCTTCTAATGGCTCCAGCGGAATATTATTTGATAGAGTAACCTGAAACACATACGTAAACAATCATATGGAGACCTTTTATAAACAAAAGTTTGGAACATTTCATCGGTAGTTGGGGGAGGTGGAGAGAGCACAGACAATAAGACAATGAAGGACAGGTGGACATAATGCAATCAATGTAAATATTTGCTGAAGGGAATTATTGGTTTACAATCCTACCCCAGTGAACAAATAAAACAATTGAAAAGGGATTGATCTGGTTACTGCAAAGAACTGTTACTGAATTAACGAGAATAATGTAACTGCTTTGTGTATTTAATATACAATGTATTATCGTTTTGAAGTAGAAGGCTTTTTGCCGTGCAGTTTTTAATAAAAGAATGAAGCCCACTATTTATTGTTATGTGCTGCTCGACATCAGTCAGACGAACTCTGAATCTTCGTATGAAATTTTATTTTCATTTTTATTTTCTAGTATGTGCAGTATTTCGTCCATGAGTCCTGATGGCCAGTTCCAGTGAATTTCTACGACATTTTTGATAAACGATATATTCTTGACATTAAAACTAATATCATGACTACCTGGTTCCAAGTCTGCGTCTTGGCAATGTTTCTATTAGGACATGTTTCATTTTCTTCTTGTGTATCTTGTTTGTGAACACGTGTCGTCATTCCTTCTACTAAAATGTGACAGATTTATCTTTCCTTTGACAGAGGCAAGATGTCGGGCACGGTCTGGCGCCATATCTAGTTGTAGTATGTTTGTTTCTACACTATGATTTGGTTTTCTAAGACCATGTTAATGGCTGACTGATTAGTGGTAGGGACAACCTCCTTTGGTCAGAGCGGCAAAACACATATTCTATTGGCCAATGCAGGTCATTTAATAATGCACATCGTAGGTCAAATCCTGCAATATATGTTGCATAATGACAATTATACACGCTGGTAGGCAGATATAGTATTGTAGACAGGTGCTGACACTACTGTCACGATAAGGGGGATTTTTTAAAATCTCGCAAGAAATAGCCAGTGGGAGAAAAACATTTATTACACACCCATGTAATATTGCAGCTGTTCAAGTCATGTTTCCATATTACAAAACCGGATTTTGAACTACTTAGCTATTTTCCTTGACGTCCGTGCATAGAAACAAATAAAACGTTTTACCAATCACAATCTCTTTTAACAACAACAACAACACCAACAATTTGTTTGAATATTAATCATATTGTAAATCTAAAAGCATTTAGAAAGCCTCAAAACTGTGGCATGTAACAAACACAAAACAACATTTTGCTTTGTTCTGTGGCGGAGATAGAACCTTTTTAAAATATAGCTGATGAATATATCTCGCTTAGACGACATCGTTTCAAAAATCGTTCATTATGACAACTAAAAAAACCAACCCACGCATATTTAGTGCATTTACCAACAGTTCAGAATTTTAGTAAATACTTAGTATATGGCTTTACCTTGGCCACGTTTGTCTCTTAAAATGAATTTTTTAAAAAAAATATATATTTTCAGTTATATCTTGTATTACCCAAAGAGAAAATGAGAAATTAAACATCAGAATTGCAATTCAGTCTCTGCTGTTAACTATTGAACGGGAATGCAGTCTGAGAGTCTGTCCAGGTAAAATTAGGAAGGTATGAATTAGTTCGAAAACAATAAAGATATTAATTGGTTAATGTCATTTTCAGCACAATATAAACTACATATGGCGGCGAATATAAATGGTGGAGGAAGAACCTGAGAAAATCCTGGAAGGAAATACCGACCAACGAGAAGCCTCTGGTAAGATATCACACATAACTACATTGGCCGAATCCGAGACTCGAACCCACGCAGACAAAGGTGAGATGGCAGTGATCTGTAACTGTGAGCGCTTTAGACCACTAGGCTTTTCGGGACCCGGATATTAATTGAACAACTGAATTATAAACATGGACCTAAAATTGACCACCCACGTTGCTTTTGTGAAATAGTTAACTTCAGGAAAAACATTGTTGAACTTGGTCACAAGTTAAAAAGTAGGTTTTCAAGGAAATGTAATACCTTTCATTATTTTTACCACGATCGAATTTTATTGGAAACATTTGTAAGAATCCAAATTATCAAATGTATGGCATACCTGATAAATGTTTTTCTTCAATTAATAGCAACAATGGCCACAATGAGGGATGGCCATCCTTTCTGCAAATTTTAAACGCCTTAATGTCGATATACTTATTTGGCTCATGAATCAAAATTGTCGAGGTAATGAGAAGTCATCGACATGATGAGAATAAATCCCTATGTTATTTTCATTACGTTCTACATTAAACGTATTATTATTAGCCTATCTAATGAGTTCGACAGGAACTTGGAGCTATTTATAGATGCACTAGACTGGTTATTAGTCCAGTCAGTATCTATGTTTAGGATATTTATACCCAAAACACTTTTATTCAGTCTAACAGTTCCCCAAGAACTGATAATTTAAGCTTCACAACAACTCTGTCTAGCTATTAAGTCTCTGTGTCGAGAAATTAACCAATCAGTTGCCGGGTCTCTTAGTCCAAAAGCGTGTAGGTCACTCAAGATAAAATAGTCAATATTAATTGAGACACATACCTGTATATTAAGTTTCATTGCTTTTGTTTTGAAACACCGCTATACGTACGGTAATTAGCTTAGGAAAATTATGTATTCTCTTATACATCAAGTCCAACCGCAAACCACACAAATCCAGATCAGACTACCGTGTGTACTCACTTATAAATGAAGTCTAACTGCAATTAACATAGACTACAATATGTCGTCGCAACAGTTTGTTAGCAGTGACAAGGCGAACACTCAGACAAAGCGAGGCCCTAAGCTATGGAAAGCTATAGAGGCCATATTTGGTATCAAATAGATTTGAGGGGCCGCTTCAGACTAAGTTCAGACTTTGAGGCCCTAAGCTGTAGCTTGTTTAGGTTATGCCTAAATCCGGTACTGCGAACACTGACAATGACCTACTGTCGTATCAAGTTATGCAGTTTGTAGGTCATCTGGTTGATAAACCACGAAGACTTCTCACACATTAGTGAGCTTCACACCTAATCCTGTAAGATTCTTTGGCTACACCGCCAAATCTTTTGCTTGAAGAGAAAATTGCTTTTGAGTGATGGAACATTTCTCTACTAGCATCGAAAAGTACAGTGAAATAATAATACAGTATCTTGGCTGAACGGCGAAATCCAACCAGTCAAAACGCGAAGCTCTTTGGAAGAATAGTGAAATGCCTGGGCCGAATCGTAAAGCTTTCTTGAGCCCATGCTAACGCTTGCAAGTGATCTGGATTAAATAAATCATCAATTACTTTTGCGGCATCACAAAGAATTATTGTGCTGACGGTTGAATAAACATCAGCTACTTAACGGCACTCATCCGGAGATAGCTGGATCATCCTTGATCGAATCCGGTCTTCGCGTGCAATTAAAGAAACGGGAGTTAGCGCCGAGACAATACCGAAACGGGCAAATAAATATTTATTGACATAAAAATTGATAACAGCGGAAATCGAAAAGAGTTTCCCAACGTTTTGGGCTAAACAAGCTCTTCGTCAATAAACAACTTATATGTACAAAACAAAAACTGCACACAATCTACGAAATATGCTTGACATTATATATATATATATATATATATATATATATATATATATATATATATATATATATATATATATATATATATATATATATAGATATATATATATATATATATATATATATATATATATTTATATATATTAATAATAATAATAATAATAATAATAATAATAATAATAATAATAATAATAATAATAATAATAATAATAATAAGCCATTCCATAGTCAATTTAGCTAAAAATGGTGTAGTAGGACAGAGGTTAAGTTAGCATATATACCTGTGTTGTTCGCTGACGAGCAAAAATAGTTTAAGACTATCAAAAAGAAGCATTTTGTTTTCATTTCTTGCTCGTATTTATTTATCATACATTTTGGTTAATAATGCTATTATATAAAGAGAAAATGACAGTAGAAAAGAAAGTAATAAATACAATTTTTAAAATGTTATTCCTATGACGGGCTAAGTCATAAACAATTGCTCGTTTGCAGTCTTGATTATCTTTTTTCCCAATTGATTAGGTAATTTCAATCTAGCTTCATATACAACGCAAGTATTCATTCTTTTGTTGCTCAATTTCCTTTCCAATATCTTTTTAGTTGTTTATATCTTCCCTCTGACTTCTAGTGTAATTTTTTTCAATGTTTGTCAAATGATATATTTTGTATTCTAAGAAGTATTGAGCTTTGACATTCTTTTCTTCTGTCTTCTACAACGATTATATTTCTCACTTTCGATTTATTGCTTCATCTAAATTTACAACAGCTGAAGTAACTGAATCAGTAGTACTATGGTTGGCATTTCACGCCTGTAAAACGAGGAGCAACATGCGTGATAGCTATCGATCACTTTCTTCATGTTTTCTTATTTTAATTCTTACATTAGACAACGTACTCATTATAATGATGTTCGTAATAAATAGTTGTCCATAATACTGACAAACGATTGAGATAGATAACAATAAAAGGCAAGTTGTGAATCACTGTCTCCTTTCTTCTGTTCATTTCTCAAAGTTAGGATCTGTAAAATCTACACTAGTAAGTCGGAATATCCAATATGCATTCAAGGTTACAAAACCATTTCATATCTAGTTTCAGGGCTAAATCTTTATTCATTCTAACATGATAGACAAGTGTATCATATATTATTTATAAGCAAAATTATGCAGATGGGTCGGATTAAGAGCAGAGATTCTGATTTAAAGTATATACTCTTTTTGGTGAAAATTATTGATTCAAATTCAGTTTTAGAAACGCAACGTTATAAATTGTTTCTTTGTAGCGTTGATGTTTTCTATTCCTATCTAATGCAGCAAATAATGGTCATCGAAGCATCAAATTTTGGAAAACTTCTTAGCTCATTTACACTGTTTCGAGTCATTGCTTCGATTTAGAATCATCACGATTGATCTAAAATAAAGGTTTCAAATATGACGAAGTGATACATTTTGCTACAATAGAAGTAGTATAGGAAAACCAGGTTTTCAACTCACTTTGTTTTTTTACCCTCCAAACAAGTATAAATTATAGTCCTAAATTATCCCCCACCCCACCCCCTTTTTTTTCAAAATAAAACAGGGTTTTGACTCACCCTCCCTCACCTCTTTTTTTCCCCCTACTACTACCTGTAAACAGGTATTTTGTAACCAAACAAAACAACAGGTGTTGGAATGCGATAAGCTCTTTACACAGAGGTGACTAATTTGTTAGAACAGCGCATGTGTGGAATACAATTATTCTAAAGACGGCAAACGGGTTTTACCACAAGATAACAGGATGAAAATTAAACTGTGTGTTAGAACGTTTCAGTTAACAAGGTGGAAATTAAACTAGCATTAGAATGAAAATGATATTATTTTATATCTCGTTACCAATGATTAATGTTTCAACTGTTGATATTAAAAATATTTCACTATCACGACTATAGATACTAAATTTTACTTTACCACTCACACAGCGACGGGACTCAAACAGATCTTTCATTTCTGGTTTGTTCAGAGGATATTTTTTGTTGATAAAATATACCTTTGACCGATCGAGTTCAATTGTGAGTTTAGTATAGTTTTGTTGGCTAATGGGGCTGTGAAAGTTTTTAAATTCCGCTAGCAACTTTTGATACAATTGTTCGAGATAATTGAAATACATGCTGTTATCAGATCTGATGAGCGAAAGTTTTAACTTGTCACATGTTCCATTAAAACATATACCTGATGTTTCATTATTAAATTCAACTGTCAATTGTTTACCATCCATCATTAGATATTTGATGTTACTATTGTAGCTATTTGTCATTGTCAAATTTTCAAGCATTATTTTATAAGTTTAGATAAAATTTCAGTTGGAAAAGATAATGTCGAGTATAGATCTATCATCATAACAATACCCAAGAGCAAATGTATCTACCCCATTTTCACAATAGCGTTTGTCATCAAAATTATACAATCCACGTTTGATAATGACATCTGTTTCGAGTTTATGATGATTAGTTCGAATTGCCATAGCTCTCATAAAACTAACACCACCATCAAGCGCATACCTGTAGTCATCAAATTTCATAAACTTTTTAACAAAATCACGAGGTAGACCTTTGGCTTTTTTCGTTATTTTATTATTATCTAACAATACGGCATACATTTTACTACGTAATCCGATAAAGTATTTGATAGCGCTCGAGTTCATTTCATCTTTAAACTTACCAATAACCTTTTTATTTGTGTCGTCATGAAATTTACTGTCACGTGGATAATCGGAAAGATCAAACAGATGTCGATTATTGTACATGTCCTGATAGATGTCCTCACATTCAATTTCATACACGAGTGAATCAGTATCAGTAAACAATAATCTACTAGCCGGCCACTGATTTTTAACAAAAGTGTAATGAAAATCGTACATCATCCACTTTGATAAATCTAACACTGCAGCTCCAACATAGATCGGCTTGTTTAGTTTTAGATTTGTTTTTCTTCTTTGTATCGCAACAAGATTTTCATTAAATATTTTCATGCTCACAAAATCATCGTCTGACACAAGTTTGTTTCTGCGATTGACATCATTAACTATTTCAATATTTACACGTTTCCTAATATTCTCCATCGTCTTACCAAAAACGGAATTGTTCATCAGTTTAAAGAAGTTTTTCTCAAACTCTGTTTTCGCTGCAGCTCTTCTTGAAGTGTTGGAGTTAATATAACCTCTCATCCACGGCGACTGATTAAATTTTAGTACACGATGAACTTTTCTCAACACAAGACCAGCATCGACTGCTTGTTTTAAAACTTTGTAATGCAAAACATAATTTTTCTTATCAAGTAAATTTGGTACTAGTTTCTTGACCATGGAATGTTGCCTTGGTGATGCTAACGCTTGTTGTTCTTTTGATAACAAACTATAATCTATAACCATCGATTCCGCACAGAAAGGGTAATCGTTATGTAATTTGTGTAGCGAATTTGGATAATCAAGATCAACTTCAACGAAATAGGAAACATCGTCAGGTATCTTTTTTTCTGTCTCTGATAGAAATCGATCAACCGTGATCCAATGAAATCCGCTAAAAGGCATTGGTTCTGCCATCGAACCACCGTAAAGATTATTACAATCTAGATAAACTATATACTTCGAAGGAAGGTCAGGGTTATACTGTTTCAGGTATTTGTTGTTTGCTTCAGCATATTTTTTTGTTATCACGCTAATACCACCTCGGATACCTTTTTCAATAAAATTGAACATATCAACATCAGTCAGTAATTCTAACCTTACCTTACTAAACTTTAGCAAAGCATCCCATGACAACCCAGGGGCAGAATAATACCAGCAAGGATCTAGTCCATAATTATTATAACTCACTTCACGAAAACTTTCAAAAACATCTGCTAATAATAACACGTCAGTTTTCAGGTATAAATCATGATAATCACCAAAAGTCTCACAATCAAACTCTTTCCAGATATCTTGTGCATACCTGTACTCGTCATCAGTTATATTTTCATTTTTAAGTTGTGAGTAAAATTTGTCTTTGTCAGGTAAAGATATTTCATCAAATTTACTCCAATCGTCGAGGTATTCGTATGGAAAAACTCCTTTTTTAGCTAGTAGATTAAATTTATCTCCAAAACAGTCTCTTAGGTTATCAAATTTACTACAACCTTTTACTAGCTCATCTAACGAGGCTGCCATAAACTGCAGGCTGTCAATAAAACGCAATTTACCTAGCGTAACTGACATGTACTTTTCAAAATTATTTGGGATGCATTTGATGATGTTATCGAGTTTTAGACGAGCTTTTATATCAGGATCACCAAAAGCTTCTACTATAATATGGCTATCATATCCTCGAAAATTGTGAAGAATAACTGGAATAAAATCTGGAGCATGAAATTTTAAATTACACTGATTATGAGCCGCTCCACGATACTGTCCAGTCAAATGACAATGGTCATGTACTTTTTTATCATCGTCAAAAGCTTTTTCACAAATATGACAAATTTCTGCTTGCTCGTGAGCGGATTCTTGTTGAGGTGTTAATTTTAACATTGGCGTTACTTTTTTCAAATGAGTAAATATATTATCAACTTCGTTAATCAACTGCTTGAGAAGCCAAACAGCTGGATTTTTACCACGATATAATTTGATTGATTTAGATAATCTAGAATCAGTACAACAAACTACCTTATACGCTACTCCACACGGAACATGATTTTGAACTTTTCTTGTACTCGATTGATTAGGATTATTTTCTACACCAAGTACAGGTTGAGTAGGCATTCGAAATCAGCGTATATGACGAAAGGAATTTTTAGTTTGTGATTATGATGGACAAACTGTAACACACTATCTTTTTTAGATGGCATTGTTATTCTTTGCACATCACTACAGTACTGCAAATGCTTTTGTAATGTTTCATTGCTTGTACAGCCATGCAAGCAGCGGTAACAAAAGAACTTTTTGTTCTTATCCTTATTGTACTGTCTACCAACTAGTCCGTTAAAGTTTTTAATCCAAACATAATGATTTTTGTAGTACAGTAAATTTATAGTTGATTGTGAAGCTTTTTCTGAAATATATCTCGGATATACGTCCTCCTTTTCATCTAGTCCGAAAACGTTAATTGAAACATTATTCTGCTTTTCAAATTTTGGTATTTGATTTTCTGCCACTGGAAAGTTAATATCTTTAAAATTTAATCTAGACACATGACTGATATACCTTTCAACACGAGTAGCGTTTTTTTCTGCTGGAAATAGTGCGGAAAGAACAGCCCATTGGAAACATTTGTTATCTACGTTTTTGATGTTTATACAACATCTTTTACTTTTTATTTTTGGTGGCAGGTCGACGTATGAACTACCTCGTAATACATTATATTTCATCGTGTGAAACAATATTCCTTTGATCATTTCAAACTTCCAACCCGAACCTAATTGACTAAATTCCTCTATTTTTTTTCCAATTTCTTGGTGTATTTCATCAGATAGTGATAACATATCAGTCCCAAGCAAAACACGTCTTGATTTTGCGTTAATATAAGGTTCTGCAATTTCCTTGTTAGTTAATTCTTCCATTATAACTAACTTTGAAAATATAACATGATATTGCACAAATAATCTGATACTTTTGTGTTTTTCGAGCTCACGTTTTACAATTGTCTGTAATAGGTGGTAAAGATTAGTTGCAGTAAAATTTACTAAAACAATTTGATTATCAAACTGATAACTATTATCAAAACCTGCAAAAGCAGTCGCTATTTTATTAGGTTCTCCCATAAAGCTTCTCTTAGCTATATCACGCAATTTTAACATTATTATACTATAATGTAATATCTAATTGATAATTTTTTCACACTGCGCATGCGCTAAAAATCAATTAGAGATAAAAAATATCTCCTATAATATAATGACAGCAAATCTAACAAACACATGTGAGCAAGAAGCATATCAAGTTCACCCAAAACATAACTTTACCTCACACTGCGCATGCGCTAAAAATCAATTAGAGATAAAATATATCACCTATAATATAATGACAGCAAATCTAACAAACACATGTGAGCAAGAAACATATCAAATTCACCCAAAGTATAACTTTATCTCACACTGCGCATGCGCTAAAAATCAATTAGAGATAAAAAATATTACCTATAATATAATGACAGTAAATCTGACAAGCGCACGTGAGCAAGAGATTTATCAAATTCACCCAAAGTATAACTTATACGCTGGAAATGTAATTGGTTCGGTTATTAACATTAAAACTAGAATACCTGTTGGCAAATTAACGTCAGCGGGTTATAACATTAGTGTAAAGGGAGATAATGCTGAGAGGATTACAATGTTTAGAAAAGATTTTATTTACACGTTGTTCTGCGATGATATTCCAGAGGGACAGCGTGTATATCATTATAATGGTAAAGTCACTGATGATAATATTGAAAATTTATCCTTACAAGATGAGTTTCAGCCACACCCAGTATTTGATTTATATGAGGCTAACGATCGCGGTAATATTAGAAATAGAAAAACTAAAAAAGTTCTTAGTACTATTAGCAATATGGGATATATCAGGGTAACTGTTAGAGGAACATCAACAAATCAAGTTCGTTATCTTGGTCATAGGTTTGTTTATGAGGTGTTCAATGGATCTATACCCAATGGTCTTGTTATTAATCACATCAATAATATACAAACTGATAATCGATTGGAAAATCTGGAGATAGTAACGCAACAGGAAAATGTGAGAAAAGGAAAAAATAGTAATGGTATTAATTTTAGATGCCCAATAAAACCTGTTATTTCAAAAAACCTCGAAACGGATGAGGAGATCGAATTCAAATCGATTTCAGCTGCGGCGAAATATTATAAGATAAATCCCGCAGTCGTAAAAATTATAGCTGATGGAGCAACAAAATCAACTTTTTCAAGAGAATACGATGCTAGGATTGGTTTTAGATATGATATTTGATAGCTCGGTTTTAGTCAAGCAATGATGAGCAAATGCTATGATATCATCGTGATTAAATTTTAACGTTGTTACTGCATTTTCATTAATTTTATCTTTTTCTGCTTCTGTTAGTAATATTTTATGAGAATCACCTTGCATTACAATAACATCAACACTATAACCCAACAAACATTTTCTTACCGCTTCAGCTAGTTCGTTATAATTTACTATATTAACTTTTTGGTGATATTTTATCTCATCGGTCATCTTATAATAATAAATTAGATAAAAATATATTATAATAATGGACTTGATGAAACGACTCGCTGAACTCTACGAAGAAGATACTAGTGATAAGGTCGTCAGTGATAAGGTCGTCAGTGATGATGTCATACATAGTATTACATTTTCCAAGATTTTATAGACAAATCTGTTGGTTATAGCGAAGATGATATTTTATATAACAATGAATCTGATGATGGTGAAATAGTCACTGTTGCTGACAGATCTAATTACAGCAGATCAACAACTAAACGGTATAATGTCAAGTATCACATTGCTAAGCAGCTAATTAAATTTAATTTTACCGTTGCCGAACAACAACTGTTCTGGCAGTTAATCAAACCTTTTTTAAATATCAAGATTCCAGGCCGACAGAAAAATATTAAATTTGATTTCATATTTGTCAAGATTTTTAATCTAATGACGATCTCTAACGATCGTAAGCAGTATCTAATATCATTATGTAAACCAGTAAAATGTAAATCTGTCAAACAAAAGTATGAGTTAATTTATAATAGCATTATATCATAATCTGCTTGGTTGGGATCCAACTGTTAAATTTATCACTATACCCACGCCATTTGACTAAACTTTTATCCCCTTTTTTTCTAATCACTTTCTCGATAACAAAAACATCCTGATCAGTTTTCTGTAGTTCTTGTTCATAAAAACTACCTACAATCGGTTCCCCTGCCAGATCTTTTAAAACGTACGTTACAGGTACTGTCAAAAGTACCTTATCAATTACAAAAACTTCTTCGCTCCAGTTCGGAGTAAATCCTTTTGCAAACACCTTTTTCATCAAAGAAATTCTAACTTTATCACCAACCTTAAATTTATGTCTGCGGTACATGTTTTCATTTGCTAATATTGGATTTTTAACAGCTTTTTTAGGTGTCATTTTGATGGTTCGATGTTTCGTGTTATTATATTCGCTTACGATTTGAGAAAGGTCATCGATGTACCTGTTGGTGTTTTTAGCTGTCATATGTTTGTGTATTTTCTCGTTTAGCGTGCGATTAAATCTCTCAACAACAACGCTTTTACCCTCATTTCCTGTAACATACCTTTTTATATTATTTTGTTCTAGAAACTGTTCAAACTTTTTGTTAAAAAACTCAGATCCATGATCAGTCCAGATTTTGTTTGGTTTTCTTTCTGTACTCGTTATTATCTGCTTTAGCGCATCGGTCATTGAAGTTCCTGTCTTATCTGAAACAGGTACACTGAAAGCGTATTTGCTAAAAACGTCTATAACATTAAACAAATACCTTTTTGGAGCGCCATCAGCGCCAACGTTAAACTGAGCTAGATTGGATACATCCACCAAATCTATTGCCCAGATATCATCTACACCATTAGCGACAACTTTACGTCGTGGAAACTTTTTTTTTTAGGTTTGTGTAGTTCGACTGCAAGATCATCATATACTTTATTTCCCCGATCGTGAGGTGATTGACGAGACTCTCCGAGTCCAAGTTTATATTTTGCTCCAATTATTCCCTGAACAAATTTTCTATCAAAACGTTCTCGTAGATTTGTTGGCTTCATATCACGTAATTCGTCTAACATTACTTTATCACAATCTAATTTTGAGTTTTCATGATCACGATAACAGATATCATGACGCATTGCTATTGCATCCACTTGATTGTAAGGCTCTTGTCCTGGCAATGGATTGTCGTTTTCATCTAGTTGTTCATGTAGCGGATTCCATGGACCAGTATACCGATGCCCTGGCAATGTCCAACCGCCTTTTGGTTTTGGTAATTTTCCAATTAGTTTATGTATATCTATACCTGACCCTATTATTTCTCTGTTGTTACAACATTGACAGTATGCGACAATTTTATTTTGCTCAATACACAAATCTCTGTCAGAATCACAGTTGCATATCATTCTATATTTTTAGTCGTCGACTAAAATAATATTAGGATAACCAGATCCTAGCGACGTCGCTGGAGATACTATCGCTGGGGACGTTTTCTTTAAAAATGTATTTTTTCTTTTTCCACAGATTGCACAAATACTTTTTAATATTATCCTGTTGTTTTTTGTTTTTTCTGTTGTTTCATTAATACCTTCTGTTTTAGTTTTACACTTGAGACAGTATGTTGACATTATTATACTTATAAGTTTAGATAAAATTAATTGCGATCTCATCATTAGCGTGAGAAGGTTGCTTATCAAACTGTAAAATAAATTTTAAAAAATTAAGATTTCTGCTCATCTGTCGGATAAACATAATACAATAATATCCGCAAGCAGACGTTCCAACAGGTTGGAGTTGATTTGACGAATAATATACTTTTGTAAAAAATTTTTTCATATACTTTTTTATTACATCGCTTGGAGGAAGTCCAAACGAGTCAAAATAATTATTATTATAAACTGCTACCCAATGCGTACCAGATCCGTCATTAAAATCTTGTATATTAATAACACATGAACTTACAGCAGATGGTGATTTTATTGCTGAGAGCTCATCTTTAGAATAAACTCCGTGAAATCCAGGAACTGCTTTTAACTTATCAATGATATCAAAATTACTCAACGGGGTCGACGAGTTCCTGGTAATGTTAGACCACGTCCGATTCCTAAAAGATTTGGCAGCAGACTTCCCGCTAGTCCCGCCAAAAGTGGAGCGAACGGAATAATTCCTCCTTGTTTTGGTTGATTGCATATGCATTTGCATTTTGGTGTTGGTGATTTTGTTTTTATTACTTTCTTTTTTTTGTTGTTGGTGATTTCTTTTTCTTTTGTGGCATTATAATATATTATTTACATAAAATTTACAATTTTTTTATTCCACTTCCACGAATGATACCATTACCTTTGACTGCTTTCTCCGTTGCGCCAGATATTGCTCCAGACGCTGCTGCTATTCCTAATGTGCCTAAGACTGGTAAAAGTTTAGGTATTATTGTACTAGTTAATACTGATAATGCCGGACCAAGAAAACCACCTTCTTTTGACATCGCTGTCATTTGTGCAGCACTCAAATTTAAAACAAAAGTTTTTTTACGATCATACTTTTTTACTTGATTTTTTGTTAGCATTATTTTTGTTAAAACACCATCAGAAATATTGGGATTGATTTTTAATGATACCTGTTCTCGCTTTGCAATAGCAGCTACTAATTTTTTAACTTGACCATCAGTTAAGTATAAATCTTTTACAATATACCTTACCATTTTATATAACAACTGTAGATTAAACTTGAACTGTCATTTTACCTCCAATAGAATCTACCGTGATAAATCTATCACTAATCACTAATGCGTATACGTACAACGGTGCTACTGGAACCGCCCCAAGTGTCCAGGTAATTTCAATATCCGCTGTGCTGTCTACAGCTCGCTCGTTATGTTTACTAACATCAAAATGAAATATAGGATAAAGCGTACGAAATTCTTCTACTGATATTTGAGTTCCATCTTCAACATCTTGATATTTTTGCATTGCGTCAAGCAGGTACATGTACGGTCGAGAAATATTTTTATTAACATCATCAGTAAAATTGCACTCGATAGCTCGTTCTGGATATTGCTTTGAATTTAATCTAGTGTATATTCGTCTGACATCAGCGTGGTCAAATACTGCATTATTTTGTTGTTGGTTACCTCGTCGAGCTTGTTGTTGAAATACGACAAAGATATTTCTCGGCAGTTGTTCGCTTGATGTTGTTGTGACCCTCCACGTGTAGTCAGTAGTATTTGGAACCGCTGTCTGATATACCTTATGCTGCTTAAAGTAAATTCTGTTTGTATGCTTATCAAGCGTACTATTTAATTCTGACATTTTAGTGATTGATGGTGTTATACGTGGCATCCACAAAGAAAGTTTGTTTATGATAAACTGTACATCAACCCCTCCAGATCTAAACAAGCAATCGTTTTGGTCTGCTCGATCTAAAATAAGAGTATGTTTTACTCCGCGAAATACTTTATCATAATCGCGACAAAAGCCAAAAATCATGCTTAGCGGAAGCATCATTGTAATTTGACGTGATCCTGCTGCAAGTTTTCTTCGCCTAGCAAAACCTTCGTTATAGCGTGGATTTCTCACATCAAGTGTGTTAAGAAGTAAATTTAACATCGCAGTACCGTCTACAGCTGCAGCTGGTGGTGTTATATTTAGATTATTAAAAGCTGCTGTAAGAGAAACTCTTGTAGCGTCTGCATTAGCAGCTGCACCTGGTGCAGCAATACCTAGCGCGTCTGCATTAGCAATGAGAAAATTTCTCACAATTACAGCATTTGCATCAGCATCAGCTCCATGTACTATAGCGCCTCTCTTTAAAAATTCGGTTGATTCAGCTATACCCCGTCCAGTATCTTTAAACCACATCATGTTAGTTGCAGTTGATCTTGAGTAATCGTCGGAAAACGAAATAATATTTAAAATTATACTTGCAACTTGTAGGTGACTCGAAATATCTTCTACAGTTTGATTGGCCAGTTGATATCTAGCACTTTTGAATAAACTCCAACCGTTATTTATAAGAGCTACTTCTGCTCCAACTGCAAATGCAGCAGGTGGATTGGCTACTGTCATAATCTGACCACGAACTTCTAACATAGCCTTATGTGGCAGTAGAAATACATCTTCGTCTCTGGTGTTAAAGGTTCTAATACCAGTTTTATTTGGTTCGTTAGAATTTTCATCAAGGTACTCAACAAACTCGAATTCTGTCACATCGTTGTCGATGTCATAAGTTTCTGTTAAGTCGAGATAATTTTTAACAGACATTTTATTTTATTAGATTATATAAAATTTTATTGCGGCACTGTTACTTTAGATATTAATTTTTGTATGATCTGCTCGCCCTTTGGTGATAATAATTTTTTTGTTGTTGTTATCATAGCTTTTTGAGTTTCTTTTGTTGGAGCGATTTCTGAGATAGCTTGTTTTATTTCAGATGCAGTCGGTGGATCTCCTTTTATTTTATTAGCTATTTTTTGTCCCACCGCAGTCCCAGCGGCAGATGCAGCCCCAGTTGCAAAAGCTTTACCCGCGTCAATAGCAATTGGTGCAACTTTACGCGCTAGTCCTGGAATATTTTTAATAACTTTAGTGAATATATTTCCAAAAAATCCTCCTACTATTTTTCTTCGATAAACTTTTTTTCTTTGTTTCATTATATTTGATGTTTCATAATTTTTACTTTTGCTCGCGTAGATGTAAATAATAAGTTACAACTTCATTACTAACATGTAACTGTTTTCCTGATTGATCTGTCAACTGCATCCTTATACTTGATATTTGATCTTCAACGTTTAAAGGATAATATATAATATGTCGTGGAGTTATTTGCATGAGAGAACCTGGCGGGACTTCTGGTGAGAAACTGTAAATCGTTTGACCTTTGCTACCTTTTGATGTATAAGAGCCAGAAGCAGTAGAGCAATTTACTAATATTGTATTTACTTCTGTTATATTTGCTGGCAGTTCACTGTCATATGTAATAGGCTGATCAAGTGCAGTGTAAGTTTTTTCAGTAAATCCTAACAGTTGTGCAATACTTCTTTCTCTTGGTTCAAGATTGATTGCTATATTTTTCAAAGTTATCCTAGTTCGCAATGTGTTATAATTTGCTGCTAATTCAAAATTATCAGCCACACCGTTAGCTTTTGTTATGAGCTCTTTGATTGTCTTGTTTAGATCTTCAATATTATAAGCTCCTTGCGGAATTTTTATTTTTTTTGTTGTAGATATTGGAGATGTTGTAATCATAGTAAAATACATTTCATCGTTAACATCATTTTTCACGTTAGGTATAGCATTCCAGCAAGTACAAGAAATTAATCCAATTTCATATTGTTTTGCAGGATCTAGTTCTATAGGTGGAATATAATTTACTGAAAAATTTGCGCTATCTTCTGTAGACTCGCTAGAGTTTAGTAATAATGTTGTTTGCATTCCTTTAATATTATATCATTTTACAAAATTAAGTCGCCGCGATTAAGTCGCGGTGTAAAGTTTCATATTCGTCAGATGTTAATAATTCACTCGATCTTAGATGATCAAGTATGTCAATGATTTCATTATCAAGTTCAACACTAACATTCCCAGCTTCCTTTGATGATATTAATAACATTAATCTACCTATCATTTCAGTAGTTGAAGTAAATACTTTTACACCAGTTCCTGTTTTTTCTTTTCTATATTTTTCTACACGAGATTTATCGAGTTTATCAAATTTTCTTTTAAAACTCCACCCTTTACCAAAAGGTTTTGCTCTACTATTTTCTGCTGTTTTTTTAAACGTGAGAGCAATGACACCCTTTCTCATTCTTTCATAAAGTGGAATCATATTATCAATCTCTGTAACCGTGTTTAATTCATCTTTAGCAGCAGCTCCGTCATTAAATATTACATCAAATTTATCGATTAATGCTTGATATTCTGCATCAGTCCACTTGCTTATATCATCAATACCCCTTATATTTTCTTTGTTTAAAAAATCATCATATTCACTACCTTTTATCTCATCATTTGCTCTTTTTGTAAAATAAAATCTTTGATCTCCAACTTCCATAAACTTTACAGTAAGATCACCGACTCTTTGTTGCTCCTCTCTGATATCTTTTATGTCTCCTGATAAATTTGTTATAATATTTGTTATTCCTTGCGTTGTTAACTCTGCTAATCTTCGCTCAAGTTCCAGCGGATTGTTTATCAATCGATCTGTTTCTGCTTGTCTAGCCGCAGGATCAGCTATATTTGCTGTAAGTGCCTCAATCAGTTTTCTCTTTTCTTCATCAGATCTAGTAACAAGTTTTGCAGCAGCTGCTTCCTGTTGTTCTCTAACAATTCCAACCAAACCTTTTTCCTGTAGTTGTTTAAGTTCTTCTTCTGACAGTGGTTTAGTTTCAGGTTGTTTACCTAATAATGCTTCAGTAACCGGCTTGAAAATTGTAGCTGTTGTTTCTGTAGCAGTTACTTGCCCACGTCGCGCTTCTTGTACTTTTTGCTTAAGTGATGCCTGAGATTGAGCAAGTTTTTTTAGATCTTCTATGTGTTGTCTGTATCTTGCTCGTTTGTCCATTATTATAATTATAAATTTTATAAAATTGAAACGCTTTATTGTAAGTAAGTGTTAATACAACAGCGAAACATTTTAGTTGGATCATTTGTAAGTTTATCAAATAAGAAAAAGTTAAATTTATCTTTTGTAGCATTACGGTAAAGTTCAATAAACTTATCTTTTGTCACGCCACCGCATTGCTCGCTTGCAATATTTCTAACGTCAACATTATCCAGTCCTGGAAATAAAATAAAACAACCCGTATTTCGCCTAATAAACCTATCAACATTATAAAATCCTTGAGCGAGATAAACAGAATTACACTGTTTGTTACGTGACAGTGAGAAATATGATCTTATTTTGTTCATCTCCATGTTGTTTAGCGGAATATCATCAAAAACTACTATCTTATGTTCATCTGCATCAAGTTGATTAACTGGAATAAGATCTTCTGGCTGCCTAATTATAAAAAAATCTTCACCAGCTTTAAGATCATCACGAAGCTTTTCATTATACTCACTTAATAACTCATACTTATCTTGCTGTGGATTGATTGTGTAAATATAAACTCTATCGTAGTTAAAATTATCACCAAGAAGCAAGTTCATAAGCAAATTTGTTTTCCCCGATCCAGTTCGCCCAACAATAAGATAATGACAATCAGGAAGTTCATTGTTATGTTTATGCTTCACTAGTCTCTCTGTATCAAAGTTTAATATCAACGATTTTGCCATTTTTGTATAATATTAAACTAGTGTTGATAATTTTATCTAGGATAGTAAATAATGAGTTATTATACAAAATTTGGAACATTATTAGGAGATTTATCCACAAAAAGTTTTAAAGGTGACTTATCCAAATATGCAACTCTTGATCGGCTCAAAAATGAAATCAATAATTTACTAAATCTTACCAGCGTAGATCCAGATGAAGTTGTCATTTTCCAGGACAAAGAAGGACGATTAAAGACGAGTAATGTAAAACTGTCAGATGTAGTTGTACGAAATACTGCTGCGATTGCTAATAATATCGTTACTTTTAACAATCTAGGTAATATACAAGATTCTGGTAGGTCAGTTAATGATTTTGTTAAAAAAGATGGTGATGTATTTAGTGGGAATATTGTTATGAAACAAAATAAGATTACAGATCTTGGAAACCCAACTGAGGATGGGGATGCTGTCACTAAAAAATATGTCAATGATTGGGACGCTTCAATTACTAATGAAATCACAGCGCTCAAAACTGATTTTACCAGTCACGTGAACACATTTTTAAGTTTTCGCAGAAGCATAAACAAAATTAGAGATGAATTTTTTGGAAATCCATCAAATGTTGGCATTACACTCGCTAATATCAAAACAAAATTTAATGATATTAACACAGAACTCAATGATATTATTAGTGGAATTCCGAATATTGTTGAGAAAACGAGTATGGTTAAAATTCCTCACAAACAGATTAAAAATATTGTGTATACTGTTGATACTGGTTATACTGGGTGGACACCAAAAAATAATTCTATCAAATATATTGCAGAAGTTACCGGTGTGTATAGATTGTCAGTGCTTAGCAGTGCAAAGTTTAAAATATCTACCAAATATCTATTTCGTCATCCAAATGATGACTCATCTGGAGTATTATCTGTAATAATAAACAAAAATTCTGAAGAAGAATTTGTACTTGAACCAGTTGATAAAACTTTACAATTAGCAATTTTTCTCTGGTGTTTGGAATTTATAGCTGAACAACCAGCTCTTATTATGGATTAACCAAACATAGGACTATGTGAACTAATATTATAATGAAAAGAAGTATAGTTGATTTCAATCATATTTCAAAAGATATTCCAAAACAAGATGTAGACGCATTAATACAATATTATAAATATTATCATAGAAAACTTTGGTGTGTGAAAAAATGTTACAAATACTACAACAAGATCCTTCGAGTAATATCTTATCTACCCTTGTTAATGACTAGTTCTGGTATAATTTCAAGTGGGGTATCATTAAATCCTTTTTTGTTAATCATATCCGCTATTGGTGTTTCACTTACAGCGGCGTGTAAAAAAGTAGAACCAAGACTTTTGATAAAGAAGCACGGTTGTTTAACATCAATTAAAACTTACAAGAAACTACTTGATCACATCCGGTCTTACCTACGAGGAGTTAAATATAATATGGATGATTTATTACGTGAATTTCGTATTATTGACAATATGTTAACAGACATTCTACCAATGAGGGTTAGCAAGTATGAAAAAAAATATCATAAAAAATATGAGTAACATAAAATTTTATCTAAACTTAAGATATAATATAACTAAAATAATATCATTTTCATTCTAATGCTAGTTTAATTTCCACCTTGTTAACTGAAACGTTCTAATGCACAGTTTAATTTTCATCCTGTTATCTTGTGGTAAAACCCGTTTGCCGTCTTTAGAATAATTGTATTCCACACATGCGCTGTTCTAACAAATTAGTCACCTCTGTGTAAAGAGCTTATCGCATTCCAACACCTGTTGTTTTGTTTGGTTACAAAATACCTGTTTACAGGTAGTAGTAGGGGGAAAAAAAGAGGTGGGGAGGGTGAGTCAAAACCCTGTTTTATTTTGGAAAAAAAGGGGGTGGGGTGGGGGATAATTTAGGACTATAATTTATACTTGTTTGGAGGGTAAAAAAACAAAGTGAGTTGAAAACCTGGTTTTCTAATACTACTATGGTCACACACATGTAATGCATGACAACAGCACATAATGCATGACATCAATGTATGATGGATGGATGGAAGATATGGTCACCCACATGTAATGCATGACAACAGCATATAATGCATGACATTAATGTATGATCCATGGAAGATATGGTCACCCACATGTAATGTGTGACAACAGCATATAATGCATGACATTAATGTATGATCAATGGAAGATATGGTCACCCACATGTAATGTGTGACAATAACACATAATGCATGACATCAATGTATGATCAATGGAAGATATGGTCACCCACATGTAATGTTTGACAACAACACATAATGCATAGA
>JAEAOA010001725.1:2572500-2672251 GCA_016746295.1 Potamilus streckersoni | reverse complement strand
GATATTATTTTATATCTCGTTACCAATGATTAATGTTTCAACTGTTGATATTAAAAATATTTCACTATCACGACTATAGATACTAAATTTTACTTTACCACTCACACAGCGACGGGACTCAAACAGATCTTTCATTTCTGGTTTGTTCAGAGGATATTTTTTGTTGATAAAATATACCTTTGACCGATCGAGATCAATTGTGAGTTTAGTATAGTTTTGTTGGCTAATGGGGCTGTGAAAGTTTTTAAATTCCGCTAGCAACTTTTGATACAATTGTTCGAGATAATTGAAATACATGCTGTTATCAGATCTGATGAGCGAAAGTTTTAACTTGTCACATGTTCCATTAAAACATATACCTGATGTTTCATTATTAAATTCAACTGTCAATTGTTTACCGTCCATCATTAGATATTTGATGTTACTATTGTAGCTATTTGTCATTGTCAAATTTTCAAACATTATTTTATAAGTTTAGATAAAATTTCAGTTGGAAAAGATAATGTCGAGTATAGATCTATCATCATAACAATACCCAAGGGCAAATGTATCTACCCCATTTTCACAATAGCGTTTGTCATCAAAATTATACAATCCACGTTTGATAATGACATCTGTTTCGAGTTTATGATGATTAGTTCGAATTGCCATAGCTCTCATAAAACTAACACCACCATCAAGCGCATACCTGTAGTCATCAAATTTCATAAACTTTTTAACAAAATTACGAGGCAGACCTTTGGCTTTTTTCGTTATTTTATTATTATCTAACAATACGGCATACATTTTACTACGTAATCCGATAAAGTATTTGATAGCGCTCGAGTTCATTTCATCTTTAAACTTACCAATAACCTTTTTATTTGTGTCGTCATGAAATTTACTGTCACGTGGATAATCGGAAAGATCAAACAGATGTCGATTATTGTACATGTCCTGATAGATGTCCTCACATTCAATTTCATACACGAGTGAATCAGTATCAGTAAACAATAATCTACTAGCCGGCCACTGATTTTTAACAAAAGTGTAATGAAAATCGTACATCATCCACTTTGATAAATCTAACACTGCAGCTCCAACATAGATCGGCTTGTTTAGTTTTAGATTTGTTTTTCTTCTTTGTATCGCAACAAGATTTTCATTAAATATTTTCATGCTCACAAAATCATCGTCTGACACAAGTTTGTTTCTGCGATTGACATCATTAACTATTTCAATATTTACACGTTTCCTAATATTCTCCATCGTCTTACCAAAAACGGAATTGTTCATCAGTTTAAAGAAGTTTTTCTCAAACTCTGTTTTCGCTGCAGCTCTTCTTGTAGTGTTTGAGTTAATATAACCTCTCATCCACGGCGACTGATTAAATTTTAGTACACGATGAACTTTTCTCAACACAAGACCAGCATCGACTGCTTGTTTTAAAACTTTGTAATGCAAAACATAATTTTTCTTATCAAGTAAATTTGGTACTAGTTTCTTGACCATGGAATGTTGCCTTGGTGATGCTAACGCTTGTTGTTCTTTTGATAACAAACTATAATCTATAACCATCGATTCCGCACAGAAAGGGTAATCGTTATGTAATTTGTGTAGCGAATTTGGATAATCAAGATCAACTTCAACGAAATAGGAAACATCGTCAGGTATCTTTTTTTCTGTCTCTGATAGAAATCGATCAACCGTGATCCAATGAAATCCGCTAAAAGGCATTGGTTCTGCCATCGAACCACCGTAAAGATTATTACAATCTAGATAAATTATATACTTCGAAGGAAGGTCAGGGTTATACTGTTTCAGGTATTTGTTGTTTGCTTCAGCATATTTTTTTGTTATCACGCTAATACCACCTCGGATACCTTTTTCAATAAAATTGAACATATCAACATCAGTCAGTAATTCTAACCTTACCTTACTAAACTTTAGCAAAGCATCCCATGACAACCCAGGGGCAGAATAATACCAGCAAGGATCTAGTCCATAATTATTATAACTCACTTCACGAAAACTTTCAAAAACATCTGCTAATAATAACACGTCAGTTTTCAGGTATAAATCATGATAATCACCAAAAGTCTCACAATCAAACTCTTTCCAGATATCTTGTGCATACCTGTACTCGTCATCAGTTATATTTTCATTTTTAAGTTGTGAGTAAAATTTGTCTTTGTCAGGTAAAGATATTTCATCAAATTTACTCCAATCGTCGAGGTATTCGTATGGAAAAACTCCTTTTTTAGCTAGTAGATTAAATTTATCTCCAAAACAGTCTCTTAGGTTATCAAATTTACTACAACCTTTTACTAGCTCATCTAATGAGGCTGCCATAAACTGCAGGCTGTCAATAAAACGCAATTTACCTAGCGTAACTGACATGTACTTTTCAAAATTATTTGGGATGCATTTGATGATGTTATCGAGTTTTAGACGAGCTTTTATCTCAGGATCACCAAAAGCTTCTACTATAATATGGCTATCATATCCTCGAAAATTGTGAAGAATAACCGGAATAAAATCTGGAGCATGAAATTTTAAATTACACTGATTATGAGCCGCTCCACGATACTGTCCAGTCAAATGACAATGGTCATGTACTTTTTTATCATCGTCAAAAGCTTTTTCACAAATATGACAAATTTCTACTTGCTCGTGAGCGGATTCTTGTTGAGGTGTTAATTTTAACATTGGCGTTACTTTTTTCAAATGAGTAAATATATTATCAACTTCGTTAATCAACTGCTTGAGAAGCCAAACAGCTGGATTTTTACCACGATATAATTTGATTGATTTAGATAATCTAGAATCAGTACAACAAACTACCTTATACGCTACTCCACACGGAACATGATTTTGAACTTTTCTTGTACTCGATTGATTAGGATTATTTTCTACACCAAGTACAGGTTGAAGTAGGCATTCGAAATCAGCGTATATGACGAAAGGAATTTTTAGTTTGTGATTATGATGGACAAACTGTAACACACTATCTTTTTTAGATGGCATTGTTATTCTTTGCACATCACTACAGTACTGCAAATGCTTTTGTAATGTTTCATTGCTTGTACAGCCATGCAAGCAGCGGTAACAAAAGAACTTTTTGTTCTTATCCTTATTGTACTGTCTACCAACTAGTCCGTTAAAGTTTTTAATCCAAACATAATGATTTTTGTAGTACAGTAAATTTATAGTTGATTGTGAAGCTTTTTCTGAAATATATCTCGGATATACGTCCTCCTTTTCATCTAGTCCGAAAACGTTAATTGAAACATTATTCTGCTTTTCAAATTTTGGTATTTGATTTTCTGCCACAGGAAAGTTAATATCTTTAAAATTTAATCTAGACACATGACTGATATACCTTTCAACACGAGTAGCGTTTTTTTCTGCTGGGAATAGTGCGGAAAGAACAGCCCATTGGAAACATTTGTTATCTACGTTTTTGATGTTTATACAACATCTTTTACTTTTTATTTTTGGTGGCAGGTCGACGTATGAACTACCTCGTAATACATTATATTTCATCGTGTGAAACAATATTCCTTTGATCATTTCAAACTTCCAACCCGAACCTAATTGACTAAATTCCTCTATTTTTTTTCCAATTTCTTGGTGTATTTCATCAGATAGTGATAATAGATCAGTCCCAAGCAAAACACGTCTCGATTTTGCGTTAATATAAGGTTCTGCAATTTCCTTGTTAGTTAATTCTTCCATTATAACTAACTTTGAAAATATAACATGATATTGCACAAATAATCTGATACTTTTATGTTTTTCGAGCTCACGTTTTACAATTGTCTGTAATAGGTGGTAAAGATTAGTTGCATTAAAATTTACTAAAACAATTTGATTATCAAACTGATAACTATTATCAAAACCTGCAAAAGCAGTCGCTATTTTATTAGGTTCTCCCATAAAGCTTCTCTTAGCTATATCACGCAATTTTAACATTATTATACTATAATGTAATATCTAATTGATAATTTTTTCACACTGCGCATGCGCTAAAAATCAATTAGAGATAAAAAATATCTCCTATAATATAATGACAGCAAATCTAACAAACACATGTGAGCAAGAAACATATCAAGTTCACCCAAAACATAACTTTACCTCACACTGCGCATGCGCTAAAAATCAATTAGAGATAAAATATATCACCTATAATATAATGACAGCAAATCTAACAAACACATGTGAGCAAGAAACATATCAAATTCACCCAAAGTATAACTTTATCTCACACTGCGCATGCGTTAAAAATCAATTAGAGATAAAAAATATTACCTATAATATAATGACAGTAAATCTGACAAGCGCACGTGAGCAAGAGATTTATCAAATTCACCCAAAGTATAACTTATACGCTGGAAATGTAATTGGTTCGGTTATTAACATTAAAACTAGAATACCTGTTGGCAAATTAACGTCAGCGGGTTATAACATTAGTGTAAAGGGAGATAATGCCGAGAGGATTGTAATATTTAGAAAAGATTTTATTTACACGTTGTTCTGTGATGATATTCCAGAGGGACAGCGTGTATATCATTATAATGGTAAAGTCACTGATGATAATATTGAAAATTTATCCTTACAAGATGAGTTTCAGCCGCACCCAGTATTTGATTTATACGAGGCTAACGATCGCGGTATTATTAGAAATAGAAAAACTAAAAAAGTTCTTAGTAATATTAGCAATATGGGATATATCAGGGTAACTGTTAGAGGAACATCAACAAATCAAGTTCGTTATCTTGGTCATAGGTTTGTTTATGAGGTGTTCAATGGATCTATACCCAATGGTCTTGTTATTAATCACATCAATAATATACAAACTGATAATCGATTGGAAAATCTGGAGATAGTAACGCAACAGGAAAATGTGAGAAAAGGAAAAAATAGTAATGGTATTAATTTTAGATGCCCAATAAAACCTGTTATTTCAAAAAACCTCGAAACGGATGAGGAGATCGAATTCAAATCGATTTCAGCTGCGGCGAAATATTATAAGATAAATCCCGCAGTCGTAAAAATTATAGCTGATGGAGCAACAAAATCAACTTTTTCAAGAGAATACGATGCTAGGATTGGTTTTAGATATGATGATCAATAATATTTTGTAATTCGGTTTTAGTCAAGCAATGATGAGCAAATGCTATGATATCATCGTGATTAAATTTTAGCGTCGTTACTGCACTTTCATTAATTTTATTTTTTTCTGCTTCTGTTAGTAATATTTTATGAGAATCACCTTGCATTACAATAACATCAACACTATAACCCAACAAACATTTTCTTACCGCTTCAGCTAGTTCGTTATAATTTACTATATTAACTTTTTGGTGATATTTTATCTCATCGGTCATCTTATAATAATAAATTAGATAAAAATATATTATAATAATGGACTTGATGAAACGACTCGCTGAACTCTACGAAGAAGATACTAGTGATAAGGTCGTCAGTGATAAGGTCGTCAGTGATGATGTCATACATAGTATTACATTTTCCAAAGATTTTATAGACAAATCTGTTGGTTATAGCGAAGATGATATTTTATATAACAATGAATCTGATGATGATGGTGAAATAGTCACTGTTGCTGACAGATCTAATTACAGCAGATCAACAACTAAACGGTATAATGTCAAGTATCACATTGCTAAGCAGCTAATTAAATTTAATTTTACCGTTGCCGAACAACAACTGTTCTGGCAGTTAATCAAACCTTTTTTAAATATCAAGATCCCAGGCCGACAGAAAAATATCAAATTCGATTTCATATTTGTCAAGATTTTTAATCTAATGACGATCTCTAACGATCGTAAGCAGTATCTAATATCATTATGTAAACCAGTAAAATGTAAATCTGTCAAACAAAAGTATGAGTTAATTTATAATAGCATTATATCATAATCTGCTTGGTTGGGATCCAACTGTTAAATTTATCACTATACCCACGCCATTTGACTAAACTTTTATCCCCTTTTTTTCTAATCACTTTCTCGATAACAAAAACATCCTGATCAGTTTTCTGTAGTTCTTGTTCATAAAAACTACCTACAATCGGTTCCCCTGCCAGATCTTTTAAAACGTACGTTACAGGTACTGTTAAAAGTACCTTATCAATTACAAAAACTTCTTCGCTCCAGTTCGGAGTAAATCCTTTTGCAAACACCTTTTTCATCAAAGAAATTCTAACTTTATCACCAACCTTAAATTTATGTCTGCGGTACATGTTTTCATTTGCTAATATTGGATTTTTAACAGCTTTTTTAGGTGTCATTTTGATGGTTCGATGTTTCGTGTTATTATATTCGCTTACGATTTGAGAAAGGTCATCGATGTACCTGTTGGTGTTTTTAGCTGTCATATGTTTGTGTATTTTCTCGTTTAGCGTGCGATTAAATCTCTCAACAACAACGCTTTTACCCTCATTTCCTGTAACATACCTTTTTATATTATTTTGTTCTAGAAACTGTTCAAACTTTTTGTTAAAAAACTCAGATCCATGATCAGTCCAGATTTTGTTTGGTTTTCTTTCTGTGCTTGTTATTATCTGCTTTAGCGCATCGGTCATTGAAGTTCCTGTCTTATCTGAAACAGGTATACTGAAAGCGTATTTGCTAAAAACATCTATAACATTAAACAAATACCTTTTTGGGGCGCCATCAGCGCCAACGTTAAACTGAGCTAGATTGGATACATCCACCAAATCTATTGCCCAGATATCATCTACACCATTAGCGACAACTTTACGTCGTTGGAACTTTTTTTTTTAGGTCTGTGTAGTTCGACTGCAAGATCATCATATACTTTATTTCCCCGATCGTGAGGTGATTGACGAGACTCTCCGAGTCCAAGTTTATATTTTGCTCCAATTATTCCCTGAACAAATTTTCTATCAAAACGTTCTCGTAGATTTGTTGGCTCCATATCACGTAATTCGTCTAACATTACTTTATCACAATCTAATTTTGAGTTTTCATGATCACGATAACAGATATCATGACGCATTGCTATTGCATCCACTTGATTGTAAGGCTCTTGGCCTGGCAATGGATTGTCGTTTTCATCTAGTTGTTGATGTAGCGGATTCCATGGACCAGTATACCGATGCCCTGGCAATGTCCAACCGCCTTTTGGTTTTGGCAATTTTCCAATTAGTTTATGTATATCTATACCTGACCCTATTATTTCTCTGTTGTTACAACATTGACAGTATGCGACAATTTTATTTTGCTCAATACACAAATCTCTGTCAGAATCACAGTTGCATATCATTCTATATTTTTAGTCGTCGACTAAAATAATATTAGGATAACCAGATCCTAGCGACGTCGCTGGAGATACTATCGCTGGGGACGTTTTCTTTAAAAATGTATTTTTTCTTTTTCCACAGATTGCACAAATACTTTTTAATATTATCCTGTTGTTTTTTGTTTTTTCTGTTGTTTCATTAATACCTTCTGTTTTAGTTTTACACTTGAGACAGTATGTTGACATTATTATACTTATAAGTTTAGATAAAATTAATTGCGATCTCATCATTAGCGTGAGAAGGTTGCTTATCAAACTGTAAAATAAATTTTAAAAAATTAAGATTTCTGCTCATCTGTCGGATAAACATAATACAATAATATCCGCAAGCAGACGTTCCAACAGGTTGGAGTTGATTTGACGAATAATATACTTTTGTAAATTTTTTTTTCATATACTTTTTTATTACATCGCTTGGAGGAAGTCCAAACGAGTCAAAATAATTATTATTATAAACTGCTACCCAATGCGTACCAGATCCGTCATTAAAATCTTGTATATTAATAACACATGAACTTACAGCAGATGGTGATTTTATTGCTGAGAGCTCATCTTTAGAATAAACTCCGTGAAATCCAGGAACCGCTTTTAACTTATCAATGATATCAAAATTACTCAACGGGGTCGACGAGTTCCTGGTAATGTTAGACCACGTCCGATTCCTAAAAGATTTGGCAGCAGACTTCCCGCTAGTCCCGCCAAAAGTGGAGCGAATGGAATAATTCCTCCTTGTTTTGTTTGATTGCATATGCATTTGCACTTTGGTGTTGGTGATTTTGTTTTTATTACTTTCTTTTTTTTTGTTGTTGGTGATTTCTTTTTCTTTTGTGGCATTATAATATATTATTTACATAAAATTTACAATTTTTTTATTCCACTTCCACGAATGATACCATTACCTTCGACTGCTTTCTTCGTTGCGCCAGATATTGCTCCAGACGCTGCTGCTAGTCCTAATGTTCCCAACACCGGCAAAAGTTTAGGTATTATTGTACTAGTTAATACTGATAATGCCGGACCAAGAAAACCACCTTCTTTTGCCATCGCTGTCATTTGTGCAGCACTCAAATTTAAAACAAAAGTTTTTTTACGATCATACTTTTTTACTTGATTTTTTGTTAGCATTAATTTTGTTAAAACACCATCAGAAATATTAGGATTGATTTTTAATGATACCTGTTCTCGCTTTGCAGTAGCAGCTACTAATTTTTTAACTTGGCCATCAGTCAAATACACTTCTTTTACAATATACTTTGCCATTTTATATAACAACTGTAGATTAAACTTGAACTGTCATTTTACCTCCAATAGAATCTACCGTGATAAATCTATCACTAATCACTAATGCGTATACGTATAACGGCGCTACTGGAACCGCCCCAAGTGTCCAGGTAATTTCAATATCCGCTGTGCTGTCTACAGCTCGCTCGTTATGTTTACTAACATCAAAATGAAATATAGGATAAAGCGTACGAAATTCTTCTACTGATATTTGAGTTCCATCTTCAACATCTTGATATTTTTGTATTGCGTCAAGCAGGTACATGTACGGTCGAGAAATATTTTTATTAACATCATCAGCAAAATTACACTCGATAGCTCGTTCTGGATATTGCTTTGAATTTAATCTAGCGTATATTCGTCTGACATCAGAGTGATCAAATACTGCATTATTTTGTTGTTGGTTACCTCGTCGAGCTTGTTGTTGAAATACGACAAAGATATTTCTCGGCAGTTGTTCGCTTGATGTTGTTGTGACCCTCCACGTGTAGTCAGTAGTATTTGGAACCGCTGTCTGATATACCTTATGCTGCTTAAAGTAAATTCTGTTTGTATGCTTATCAAGCGTGTTATTTAGTTCTGACATTTTAGTGATTGATGGTGTTATACGTGGCATCCACAAAGAAAGTTTGTTTATGATAAACTGTACATCAGCCCCTCCAGATCTAAACAAGCAATCGTTTTGGTCTGCTCGATCTAAAATAAGAGTATGTTTTACTCCGCGAAATACTTTATCATAATCGCGACAAAAGCCGAAAATCATGCTTAGCGGAAGCATCATTGTAATTTGACGTGATCCTGCTGCAAGTTTTCTTCGCCTAGCAAAACCTTCGTTATAGCGTGGATTTCTCACATCAAGTGTGTTAAGAAGTAAATTTAACATCGCAGTACCGTCTGCAGCTGCAGCTGGTGGTGTTATATTTAGATTATTGAAAGCTGCTGTAAGAGAAACTCTTGTAGCGTTTGCATTAGCATCTGCAGCAGGTGCGACAATATCTAGTGCAGCAGCATTAGCAATGAGAAAATTTCTCACAATTAAAGTATTTTCATCAGCATTAGCTCCATGTACTATAGCGCCTCTCTTTAAAAATTCTGTTGATTCAGCTATACCCCGTCCAGTATCTTTAAACCACATCATATTAGTTGCAGTTGATCTCGAGTAATCGTCGGAAAACGAAATAATATTTAAAATTGTACTTGCAACTTGTAGGTGACTCGAAATATCTTCTACAGTTTGATTGGCCAGTTGATATCTAGCACTTTTGAATAGACTCCAACCGTTATTTATAAGAGCTACTTCTGCTCCAACTGCAAATGCAGCAGGTGGATTGGCTACTGTCATAATCTGACCACGAACTTCTAACATAGCCTTATGTGGCAGTAGAAATACATCTTCATCTCTGGTGTTAAAGGTTCTAATACCAGTTTTATTTGGTTCGTTAGAATTTTCATCAAGGTACTCAACAAACTCGAATTCTGTCACATCGTTGTCGATGTCATAAGTTTCTGTTAACTCGAGATAATTTTTAGTAGACATTTTATTTTATTAGATTATATAAAATTTTATTGCGGCACTGTTACTTTAGATATTAATTTTTGTATGATCTGCTCGCCCTTTGGTGATAATAATTTTTTTGTTGTTGTTATCATAGCTTTTTGAGTTTCTTTTGTTGGAGCGATTTCTGAGATAGCTTGTTTTATTTCAGATGCAGTCGGTGGATCTCCTTTTATTTTATTAGCTATTTTTTGTCCCACCGCAGTCCCAGCGGCAGATGCAGCCCCAGTTGCAAAAGCTTTACCCGCGTCAATAGCAATTGGTGCAACTTTACGCGCTAGTCCTGGAATATTTTTAATAACTTTAGTGAATATATTTCCAAAAAATCCTCCTACTATTTTTCTTCGATAAACTTTTTTTCTTTGTTTCATTATATTTGATGTTGCATAATTTTTACTTTTGCTCGCGTAGATGTAAATAATAAGTTACAATTTCATTACTAACATGTAACTGTTTTCCTGATTGATCTGTCAACTGCATCCTTATACTTGATATTTGATCTTCAACGTTTAAAGGATAATATATAATATGTCGTGGAGTTATTTGCATGAGAGAACCTGGCGGGACTTCTGGTGAGAAACTGTAAATCGTTTGACCTTTGCTACCTTTTGATGTATAAGAGCCAGAAGCAGTAGAGCAATTTACTAATATTGTATTTACTTCTGTTATATTTGCTGGCAGTTCACTGTCATATGTAATAGGCTGATCAAGTGCAGTGTAAGTTTTTTCAGTAAATCCTAACAGTTGTGCAATACTTCTTTCTCTTGGTTCAAGATTGATTGCTATATTTTTCAAAGTTATCCTAGTTCGCAATGTGTTATAATTTGCTGCTAATTCAAAATTATCAGCCACACCGTTAGCTTTTGTTATGAGCTCTTTGATCGTCTTGTTTAGATCTTCAATATTATAAGCTCCTTGCGGAATTTTTATTTTTTTTGTTGTAGATATTGGAGATGTTGTAATCATAGTAAAATACATTTCATCGTTAACATCATTTTTCACGTTAGGTATAGCATTCCAGCAAGTACAAGAAATTAATCCAATTTCATATTGTTTTGTAGGATCTAGTTCTATAGGTGGAATATAATTTACTGAAAAATTTGCGCTATCTTCTGTAGACTCGCTAGAGTTTAGTAATAATGTTGTTTGCATTCCTTTAATATTATATCATTTTACAAAATTAAGTCGCCGCGATTAAGTCGTGGTGTAAAGTTTCATATTCGTTAGATGTTAATAATTCACTCGATCTTAGATGATCAAGTATGTCAATGATTTCATTATCAAGTTCAACACTAACATTCCCAGCTTCCTTTGATGATATTAATAACATTAATCTACCTATCATTTCAGTAGTTGAAGTAAATACTTTTACACCAGTTCCTGTTTTTTCTTTTCTATATTTTTCTACACGAGATTTATCGAGTTTATCAAATTTTCTTTTAAAACTCCACCCTTTACCAAAAGGTTTTGCTCTGCTATTTTCTGCTGTTTTTTTAAACGTGAGAGCAATGACACCCTTTCTCATTCTTTCATAAAGTGGAATCATATTATTAATCTCTGTAACCGTGTTTAATTCATCTTTAGCAGCAGCTCCGTCATTAAATATTACATCAAATTTATCGATTAATGCTTGATATTCTGCATCAGTCCACTTGCTTATATCATCAATACCCCTTATATTTTCTTTGTTTAAAAAATCATTATATTCACTAACTTTTATCTCATCATTTGCTCTTTTTGTAAAATAAAATCTTTGATCTCCAACTTCCATAAACTTTACAGTAAGATCACCGACTCTTTGTTGCTCCTCTCTGATATCTTTTATGTCTCCTGATAAATTTGTTATAATATTTGTTATTCCTTGCGTTGTTAACTCTGCTAATCTTCGCTCAAGTTCCAGCGGATTGTTTATCAATCGATCTGTTTCTGCTTGTCTAGCCGCAGGATCAGCTATATTTGCTGTAAGTGCCTCAATCAGTTTTCTCTTTTCTTCATCAGATCTAGTAACAAGTTTTGCAGCAGCTGCTTCCTGTTGTTCTCTAACAATTCCAACCAAACCTTTTTCCTGTAGTTGCTTAAGTTCTTCTTCTGACAGTGGTTTAGTTTCAGGTTGTTTACCTAATAATGCTTCAGTAACCGGCTTGAAAATTGTAGCTGTTGTTTCTGTAGCAGTTACTTGCCCACGTCGCGCTTCTTGTACTTTTTGCTTAAGTGATGCCTGAGATTGAGCAAGTTTTTTTAGATCTTCTATGTGTTGTCTGTATCTTGCTCGTTTGTCCATTATTATAATTATAAATTTTATAAAATTGAAACGCTTTATTGTAAGTAAGTGTTAATACAACAGCGAAACATTTTAGTTGGATCATTTGTAAGTTTATCAAATAAGAAAAAGTTAAATTTATCTTTTGTAGCATTACGGTAAAGTTCAATAAACTTATCTTTTGTCACGCCACCGCATTGCTCGCTTGCAATATTTCTAACGTCAACATTATCCAGTCCTGGAAATAAAATAAAACAACCCGTATTTCGCCTAATAAACCTATCAACATTATAAAATCCTTGAGCGAGATAAACAGAATTACACTGTTTGTTACGGGATAGTGAAAAATATGATCTTATTTTATTCATCTCCATGTTATTTAGCGGAATATCGTCAAAAACTACTATCTTATGTTCATCTGCATCAAGTTGATTAACTGGAATAAGATCTTCTGGCTGCCTAATTATAAAAAAATCTTCGCCAGCTTTAAGATCATCACGAAGTTTTTCATTATACTCACTTAATAACTCATATTTATCTTGCTGTGGATTGATTGTGTAAATATAAACTCTATCGTAGTTAAAATTATCACCAAGAAGCAAGTTCATAAGCAAATTTGTTTTCCCCGATCCAGTTCGCCCAACAATAAGATAATGACAATCAGGAAGTTCATTGTTATGTTTATGCTTCACTAGTCTCTCTGTATCAAAGTTTAGTATCGACGATTTTGCCATTTTGTATAATATTAAACTAGTGTTGATAATTTTATCTAGGATAGTAAATAATGAGCTACTATACAAAATTTGGAACACTATTAGAAGATTTATCCACAAAACGTTTTAAAGGTGACTTATCCAAATATGCAACTCTTGATCGGCTCAAAAATGAAATCAATAATTTACTAAATCTTACCAGCGTAGATCCAGATGAAGTTGTCATTTTCCAAGACAAAGAAGGACGATTAAAGACGAGTAATGTAAAACTGTCAGATGTAGTTGTACGAAATACTGCTGCGATTGCTAATAATATCGTTACTTTTAACAATCTAGGTAATATACAAGATTCTGGTAGGTCAGTTAATGATTTTGTTAAAAAAGATGGTGATGTATTTAGTGGGAATATTGTTATGAAACAAAATAAGATTACAGATCTTGGAAACCCAACTGAGGATGGGGATGCTGTCACTAAAAAATATGTCAATGATTGGGACGCTTTAATTACTAATGAAATCACAGCACTCAAAAATAATTTTACCAATCACGTGAACACATTTTTAAGTTTTCGCAGAAGCATAAACAAAATTAGAGATGAATTTTTTGGAAATCCATCAAATGTTGACATTACACTCGCTAATATTAACACAAAACTCAATGATATTATTAGTGGAATTCCTAATATTGTTGAGAAAACAAATATGATTAAAATACCTCACAAACAGATTAAAAATATTGTGTATACTGTTGCATCTGGGTCTAGTACATGGACGAGGCAAAATAATTCTATCAAATACACTGCAGAAGTTACTGGTATGTATAGATTGTCAGTGCTTAGCAGTGCAAAGTTTAGAATATCTACCAAATATCTATCTCGTCATCTAAATGATGACTCATCTGGAGTATTATCTGTAATAATAAACCAAAATTCTGAAGAAGAATTTGTACTTGAACCAGTTGATAAAACTTTAAAATTAATAATTTTTCTCTGGTGTTTGGAATTTATAGCTGAACAACCAGCTCTTATTATGAATTAACCAAACATAGGACTATGTGAACTAATATTATAATGAAAAGAAGTATAGTTGATTTCAATCATATTTCAAAAGATATTCCAAAACAAGATGTGGACGCACTAATACAATACTACAAATATTATCACAAAAAACATTGGTGCGTTAAAAAATGTTACAAATACTACAACAAGATCCTTCGAGTAATATCATATCTACCATTGTTAATGACCAGTTCTGGTATAATTTCAAGTGGGATATCGTTAAATCCCTTTTTGTTAATTATATCTGGTATTGGTGTTTCACTTACAGCGGCGTGTAAAAAAGTAGAACCAAGACTTTTGATAAAGAAGCACGGTTGTTTAACATCAATTAAAACTTATAAGAAACTACTTGATCACATCCGGTCTTACCTACGAGGAGTTAAATATAATATGGATGATTTATTACGTGAATTTCGTATTATTGACAATATGTTAACAGACATTCTACCAATGAGGGTTAGCAAGTATGAAAAAAAATATCATAAAAAATATGAGTAACATAAAATTTTATCTAAACTTAAGATATAATATAACTAAAATAATATCATTTTCATTCTAATGCTAGTTTAATTTCCACCTTGTTAACTGAAACGTTCTAACACACAGTTTAATTTTCATCCTGTTATCTTGTGGTAAAACCCGTTTGCCGTCTTTAGAATAATTGTATTCCACACATGCGCTGTTCTAACAAATTAGTCACCTCTGTATCAGAGCTTATCGCATTCCAATACCTGTTGTTTTGTTTGGTTACAAAATACCTGTTTACAGGTAGTAGTAGGGGGAAAAAAAAGAGGTGGGGGAGGGTGAATCAAAACCCTGTTTTATTTTGGAAAAAAAGGGGGTGGGGTGGGGGATAATTTAGGACTATAATTTATACTTGTTTGGAGGGTAAAAAAACAAAGTGAGTTGAAAACCTGGTTTTCCTCTAGGGTGAGTTGAAAACCTGGTTTATTTTGGAAGAAAAGGGGGTGGGGTGGGGGATAATTTATACTTGTTTGGAGGGTAAAAAAACAAAGTGAGTTGAAAACCTGGTTTTCCTATACTACTTCGCCCTGTAGGATCCAGGTGTAACATGGATTATTCCATATTGGTTCCAGGTTGACACATTATTACGCATCGTCCTGTAGGATCCAGGTGTAACAGGACTTAATCCATACTAGTTTTAGGTTGACATATTGCTCACGCAACGTCCTGTAGGATCCTGATGTTAAAAGGAATTGTTCCATTCTAATTTTACGTAGACATATTACTCACGCATCGTCCTATAGGATCCTGATGTTAAAGGAATTGTTCCATTCTAATTTTACGTAGACATATTACTCACGCATCGTCCTGTAGGATCCTGATGTTAAAAAAAATTGTTCCATTCTAATTTTACGTAGACATATTACTCACGCATCGTCCTGTACGACCCAGGTGTATCAAGGAATTCTTCAATATTGATTCTTGGTCGAGACATTGCTGATATTTATTTTTAGTTTTTAGAAGCAGAATATCCATTTTATCGTTGAATGAAACGTTTTTGTTCTTTTTAAATTGGTTTTTTTTTAAAAGAAAATGAGTGAGCATTTTTGTAATGTAACAGAGTTAAAGTTATTTTAATATGCCTTATCTTCGTCTACAGTCGTAAATTCATTCATTCATTCAGTTTTTTTAATCATTCTGTCATTCATCCATTTGGTCATTTATTTTCATACCCGTACAAATCTACATTTAGAGGTAGCAATGCAAAATCTGCCAAAACAGGTAGTATCCTCGCTCAAATCTGAGGTGCAAGCTTTATTTATTTCTTTACAGGTATATAAACTTGCTAAGTTTTAAAACTATGAATTTGTAAATGGACGATAATTCATAATTCATAATTTCTATTTCTGTTCTATATCGCATTTTGTGCAGCACTGCAAAGTTAATGTGGATAAGTAAATGAGCACCGTAATGTTACATATTCCAATATACATCCCCTTAAAATGTTTTTAATTAAATTGTTCACATGCCGTTCAAATATCTGGTAAATTGTAATGAAATATAATTTTGTGAGACATTTCGCCGCTTGCTGCCACATAGAAGGACTGTTCGTCCTTTTACTCATTATACCAAGAATAGGATAAAATTTCTTACTTCAGCATGGCATTAGAATCTGATCAGTATACGACTTATTTTCCGTCTCCTTTTAACCACGAAACCCTCTTTACATAGGGATACCATTTTTTGCTCTGTCTGGTGTATATTTTAATGTTCAATAAACACTTTATTATATACTTGTTTTTGTCTCCCTTAATAATGCAGTATTTTACGATACTGTTTACCTTAATATTGCACGCACGTGTTCGACACGTGTGCCTAAAATTTTAAAAAAAAAAGTGTATTAGGAACTACTTTGTAAACAAACAATGTACATTAATACAACAGAAGCTTTAGGTTTTGGCTTGAGTAGATTCGTTTGTGAATGAACTAAGCAAGCTTATTTGTCCATTTGAAATCATACATGATAAAGAGGTGGACGACTTCATTGAGTCATAAGCGAAAATTTAAAGCAAGTACACAAATGAGAGTTTTATTCGCAATGTCAACAACAAATGAAAGAGACGCAGTAATTGAAAATACCATTCAGATCAGTTAAACAGTTATGTAGGAAAAATATTCGCAACATTTCGCAAAGAGAATATATCCACGCACGACTAAGTTTGATCCTTTATCTGGCGATTTGTTGCGTACAGGCAATGCAACAAATACCATAACTAGCAGACCCGGGATGGAATAGCAGCAGAGGAAGAATCAAAATTCTTTAGCCTGTATACACGTTGATCTGTTGCACTCATACTCGCAATTCTGTGTCCCCTGTTTACATCACATCACGTATTTTTCATTCACGTTTAATATTTGTCATTATTTTAAACAGCTTTTCATCATTTTTGATAGGTACAGAAATGGATTTCATACCTTGATGATTGTTTTCACTTCCGGTTTCTTTCCTTATGTCATTTTAACATGCAACTATTTGGAATTTTACAAGGAGTTTGTGTTAAATATCTGTTTCGTTCCGGTAAAAGTCCCACAAAATTTCCTTGACGTACAGTTGGCCTATCAGGAACTTTGGAAAATCTTACAAGTTCCCGTATCTTTAGAACCGAGTGTGTGTGTGTGTGTGTGTGTGTGTGTGCGCGTGTGTGTGTACCACAAATGTGTTACCCTTTATCATGTATATATTTGTACTGCAACATACCTAACATAATCTTTCTCAACCAATTAGAGAAAAGAGGAAGTCTGTCATGTGACTTTGAAAAAGAGAATCTGTGTGGCTGGTCATTTGATCTAGAAGGGGACTTTGATTGGACGTGGCAAACAGGTAGAACACCTACAGCTGGCACAGGACCGAATTATGATCACACACTGGGGCCTACAGGAAAAGGTAAATGCTAATGGTTCACTACAGCTATTTAAAATTTGGGCCTAACAGCACGACCTCAGAGTTGGCTGTTGTCGTTATTCTCTATCACATGCAATGGATATTTCTGATCAAGCTTGCGTGTGTTAATGTGAGCACCAACCAAAAGGTAGAATTAGTAAATAGTTGAGTTAATTTACGGAGTGCCAGCTAGTGTAGCGTTGCTGGAATCAAGGAAAAGAAAAATGCATGTGTACAACTTAATTAAATATTCAACATTTCCATGCTATATAAGGAATCAACTAGCATGTACTTATCATTATATACCTAAGTGCTCTGGCATCGCGGGTCTTAAAGTTAGCGATCGGCGAACAAGCAAATAAAGAAACTGACCTTCAAAATATTATATATGTATGTTTGGTGTTTATGATCTATATTAACATCCATTTAATTTCCAGCTTAAATCAGATGATTATTGGAAACGATCGATAAATAAACACCGTGTTGATTCTTGAGTGTTTCTCTCATATCGCAGTAATACTGAGAAAGTAAGTTTACGATATCATATAGTTGTCTTAATGTTAAGACCTTTCATGTATACCCTGCACAAATTGAAAAAGAAGCTTGAAAGTTGGATGCTGCTTTAATGGTTCTCATTATTTCACATGCACCCTCCAACAACAGAACTTATCTGAGAGACCTAAAACTATGCATATGTAACCATATCTGATGGGAGGTGACATTATGATTGTCAGTGAGAATGGACACGCCAACATAAGCGTGAAAGTACATGTCGACCACAGACTGTTGAAACACAACCAGGTGTTACAACGAAAAGTAATTGTTGTTGTTGTTGTTGTTGTTGTTGTTGCTGCTGCTGCTGTTGTTAAACGTCATTTTTCAGCACAATATAGGTTATACATGGCGGCCAGTATTAATGGTGGAGGAAGAACCCTAAGAAAACCCGAAAAAACCACCGACCCACGAGAGACTACTGGCAGGCTTTCTCTCTTACCCACGTTAGCCGAGTCGGGACTAGAACTAACGCAGACAGAGGTGAGATGGCAGTGGTCGATAACGATCAGCGCTTTAGACCACTAGACCACTCAAGGCCCCTACGAAAAGTATTAAATGTGAAAGCAACCAGAAAATAACACTAACATTATTCATATCTTGACTCTAATTTGCTATCATTGATTCGATCTCTGCATGTTGGCAGATATGGTAATCACGTGATCTGACTCTTGTATAATATCATTGGACATTATCATACGACAAACTGGTTAATCGAATTGTTACAGTGATATCGATTTCAAGAAGATATAGATTTTATTTGAGAACATATTGCATGGCCATGTTTTAAGAAAGTAAAATTCATGGGTGCATTATTAAAATAGTGTATTCACCAGCACTTACGCCATTTTCTCGTTATAATATTGGTGATGCAGAACTAGTAATTATAAGTTACTCCATTTGCATGGGAAAATATGAACGAGTTTTCCGGATGTGTGTGCTGTACGACCTTGGGAGAGCAGTATATCCATCCGACAAAACGAGTTCATATTTTCCCATTTTGATGCAATAACCTTTTTATTATATGCTCATTTTTCTTATTCTACCCAAGGATTAAATATATAAACAAAAACACACTACAAAAAAAAAAAAACAAAGCAACCTAATGTATGCCGCATTCCAAGCTAAATACACAAGAGTAGATTCGTCATTACACAACATTATTAATGCGCACGAAACTCCGCCCAGATACATTTTAATCTGGACATAAGTTTCGAAAGAAAATGGCGTTTTGGGGCTACTTAAAATTGAAATTTGGAGTAATATTGTGAATAAATGCGCATTGCAACAACTTTTCCAATTGATCTGGAATGAATACAGTTTGGTATTTTTGTCAATTCTACAAAATGTCGTCATTATGGGCTGGATATGTCCACGTGAAGTACATCAGATTCCAGAAGTGTCTGTGCCAATCATACATGGAATATACATCGGATTGAAGCAGTGAGAAAAAAGCGTGTTGACATCTGCAAGCGTGTTTCTGTTCTGTAATTGAATGTTCCAAATCATAACGTGGGAAAAATATGAAGTCTTTCAACTGCAGTTATCAGAAAGACACTATGGAATTTAATGTTTATTTCATTTTGAGTGCAGTAAGGAGGATGTGATTGCACTTAGAATATAGTCGAAATTAAAATTACATTTCGAAATGTGTATCCAAGGTTGAGAAGACATGACATGGCTGATATAACTCTGATTTGCAGACGTAAGAAAGTACATTTTGAGGAAATTCAGGATGTAAAACAGCAAGTATATTTTGCCATTCTTATTACCAGCTAAAGAAGATAGTTTATGCCTTGTAACTTGCGTGTTTTTTGTAAAGACCCTGTCTGGCGTCTATAGTTAGCCTAAATTTGAAATATTGTATCAAAACAGTTAACGCAGAATGTGCCAAAGCAGCTGGTATGTGGCCGTCCACGAAAGATCTGTTTTAGTTCATTCAGAAACAAATTGTTTACTAACAATAGAAAATAGTTCCTTCATTCATGTGAATGCAATATGAACTGCGCGCTAGTGCAATATCGTAAAATATTGAACGATTCTGACAATGTAAAGTTAACGGAGATAAAAAAAAATGAGCATATACTAATGTATGTTTATTTATTGTATTGTATACAATATAAGTACAAGATTGGTGGCGCTATAAAGAGAATTGCCGAAAACCTCAAATAACGCGATGCCATAGGACCCGCGTTATCGTATGAAGCTACCATATAGTTTTCTAAGACTTTCTGTCATTATTGTTCAGTGACGAAGAAGTATGAATAGTTGTCATTTTTGCATCTAACATGTTTATTCTATAACTACTGCATGTGTATATGTCAGAACCTCAGTTGCAGAGTTAACACTGATAAGGTGAACAGTTCAAGGTGAATGGTTTCTGCCGTATTAAGTAACAGTAAATATCTTTTTGACCAGAACATATTGAGATTTTAGGTATTCTAATCTGTATTCTGAAAAAGGTAAGTACATATACATATTTTAAATCTATGTATGAATTCAAAGACAGTGTTTCACGCTAGCATTTTATAAGGTGCTTCGTCTGCTTGCAAATTCATCGTTGCTGCGTCGTTTGCATGGACAATTCTAAGCATGTCATCTGCTTGGCAAAAGCATCGTCGCTGTGTCGTCTGCTTGAAAAATTTTGTATATGTCGTCTGCTTGGACAATGCATAGTCTCTAGTCGATATGATGCTTTTCGCAACATTATAATAATCATAATAGACGATTTATTTCTTGACATAATAATCCGTTCACGATCCAATGGATGTAGCAGTCAAATCTTGAATAATTTGCATGACCCATTCTTTTGTTTTGGTTGGCTTACATTGGCTTTGTATTCATTTTTCATTTTGAATACCATTGCTTCAATTCTGTTTTTGAATGTATACTTCAAGGTCTGTTGTAATTTTTGTGCATGTTTGTTTTTTGCATGGAGGCGGAAATATGTGTATGTTTACGTTACATGCAGAAACATACAAACGTGTAATCATTCCACCAATTAAGTTGCTTAATAAATGAACTGGCTAGAGAACATTGTTGTAGGGTATGTCTAGGTTCCTTTGGGCTTGATGAATTTTCAACGTTACGATTATGACATTTTATCAACTCTGTTTAATTCAGTAGTCATGTTTCAAATATCACGTTAGCATGGTGTTTTATTAGCGATTTAAATGAGAGGTCCATATCACATATGTGAAATCCTGTAGTTGAAGTGGCCGCGCAGTAAGTAGTGTTCTTTGTTTTGATGCAGTAACTAGGTAGGTTGTCTAATGGGCTTTTTCAGAGGCATTTTAACCAACCGTTAAGGAAGTGGCCTCATGGTTTTGAATTTGTTGTTTTTTATGTAGTAATAATGTTTCAGTAGAGTAGATCTCTGATGACGAAGGTAAAATTTGAAAAAGCAATTAATTTTATTTTATTTTAGGGTCTTAAAAAGCCTCTGTTCCTTTCCATTTAACTAGGGCCCTAATAGTGTCATAAGCCATCTACTAGTACTAAATACAAAAATTAAACCTATCGAAGCTACATTTCATTGAAATATATAATTTAACGCCATTTGTATCTGCCTATAAGAAGAATTAAATCATATATTTCTAGTTAAAGTGTACGCTAAATATATATCATAATAGAGTAGAATGTTGTCTATGTCTGCACTGTTGAAGTGTCGACGTGTCCAATCATGTCTGTTAATGTGTCTGTACACTGTGTTGTTCTTGTAGTTTTCTCCTTAGCTGCTTGTCCTTGTCACCTGTACTCCATCTACACTGCATAGGAGATGGTGATCATAAATCCATCATGCTGATGTAAGTGTTGGATACTGGATACAGCCCTTAGGAGGTGTGTAGGAGAATAAGATGACTGGGAATCCAATTACTACTCCATAATATTCTTCTTTTACTTAATTTAATATTGTGAAAATTTAACGTTTAAAATAAATTATGAGATTTTTCGCAGACTTTAATATTCATTTTTCAAATGGTTACAATGCCGGACTCAGTGGTCAGTGGTTTACTGGGTATAATCAGACCAGTTCAATTTAGCTAACTTAGTTCGACTCTGGGCAAGGTCCTTTTCTCCCTGTGCCTCTATTAAAGTTGTCTGGTACAGTTATGCCACCAAACGCCAATCAAATCAGACGCCTAACTGTGCATAACACGGGATAAATTCTCTTTTTAGGCCATTATTTGTTCATTGAGACATCAGCACCAAGAATGAATGGAGATCAAGCAATTCTCAAGTCGCCATTTTATATGCCAGACGTAAGCGACCAGTGTTTTTCCTTTTGGTATCATAGCTACGGTAGTTGGCGTAAGTATAAGCAAACGTTGATATTTTATCGCATCCGGGACTTAAATATATTCCAAATGAAATCGGGAGTTAATGGTCACCATGCGACATTGCTTTAGTAGTCTTTCTTTTTGGTAAAACCAAAGAAAATATTTAGAACCAAATACATGGGAATTATAAACGTTGAGTATCTCAATGAGGCAAGTCTAATTTTTTTTGCAAGATTGTTCATCTGATCTTAGTGGTGATTTCATTTTTCTTCAACTTAACCTGCTATGAGTACATTTTTTCCGTCCACACTTGCACACAAAGACATTATTTAATTCATGCTTTTGTATTAAAATGACAACAAAAAAAACAACAAAACAAATAGTATCATTCTCTGAACAGTATTAAATTCAATACTATATACATTGTTGATTTCATGTTAAAATGCAACAACAATAAATATCAGCTCTCTGACAAATATTAAATTCAATACTCTGTACATTGTTGATTACATGTTTAACTGCATAAATAACAACAAAACATGTAAACCTCTCAAAATGGATTGATTTCGATACAATATAACTTTGTTCATAGCATATAAAACTGCGAGAAGTAAACATATAAACCTCTCTGAAAATAACGAATTCCATACTAACTACATTGTTGTTTTTATGTTAAACTACAAAACAAAATGTCACCTCTCTGAAAATATGAAATTCCAAGCTATGTAAATTGCTGATTTCACGTTAAACTGAAATAAATATATCACCTCTCTGAAAAATATTAAAATTCAATACTCTGTAAATCGTTCATTTCATGTTTAAGTGCACAGAATCACCCCCAAAACATACAAACCTGTCTAAAAATGTAATGAATTCAATACAATGTAACTTTTTAAAAAATTATTTTGTTTTGTGAAACAAAGTTAAACCATATAATTCTATTGGTCACTAATTCTTTTTCATAATATTTTCATCCAGTATTTGTTGTTTTGGGGGGGTGTTGTTGCTGTTGTTTTTTTTTTTTAATGTGACACAATTTCGTCGACCCCTACCATCGATGTCATTCTGTAGACTGGTTGGCCATGTACTATGTAATTTCATTTATTACAGTCTTAAATCCTATGCTGGATGATGATACAACGTAAAATAGGACAATATTGTGATACACATTAAAATAGGACGATATTTTGATACACAGTAAAATAGGACAATATTGTGATACACAGTAAAATAGGACGATATTTCGATACACAGTAAAATTCGGACGATATTGTGATACACATTAAAATAGAACGATATTTTGATACACAGTAAAATAGGACAATATTGTGATACACATTAAAATAGGACGATATTTTGATACACAGTAAAATAGGACGATATTGTGATACACAATAAAATAGGGTGGCATTGTGATACACAACAAAATATGGCGGTATCGAGATACACAATAATATTGGGAAATATGATGATATACAGTAAAATAAGGCGATAGGCAAAAATTAGGATGGTATTGTGATGAACAATAAAATAGAGTGATAAGGTGATATTCAGAAAGAGCGGTATGGTGAGACACGATAAAATAAGACGGTATGACAAATCTTACTTAATCTTATTCAGTCTAGTTTGACTGGTTCACTTAACTCATATTTCATATATATATATATATATATATATATATATATATATATATATATATATATATATATATATATATATATATATATATTTAACCAAACACTCTTAAATTAGGACTCTGAATTAATATTTCGTCTTTCAGCGCTATCGAAGTTGGAAGTTTTTGTATGGAAGGAGGGCGAGAAAAAAGATGATCTGACACCCCGATTTACACTTGACCATAATACAGGCCATGAGTGGCAAAATGAGACCTTCTACATACCCCTGCTAAATAAACCTTTCCAGGTAGAATCGAGTACTTCTTTCCGTCTTATCAATCAACCATACTTAGCACAGGCTTGCCTTACACACACTTGTATTTGGGTATTGTTTTGACTGGATAACATGCAAATCAACATTAAATTTATATATCAGAAACCAGTCTGTCCTGATCACATCACTAATGATACTTCCTGTCGATTGCGCGCTCATCCTTGCATCTTTAGTGATTTTATTTTAAGAATCAATGACCAAGGAAGGAGAAACAAGGAATGGTCAATAGTTTGCTATGTTAACATATCCTTCATATTCTGCATGTAACCTGTACCTCAATCACGATTTTTAGTTTGTAGTCCAAATAGTGCACAGCTCATCAAAAACCATTATGAGGAAAATTAGTGTTCAATAAAGATGTCTTTCACTTTTAACCTTAATATGTATTAAGATTGACAGCAATACAATTCAACTATCTGAGCCAACACAGAGAGTCCTAAATTCTAAATATGCGTTCTATTATTTGAGCATTCGGAATTGACGTGCACAGATCTACCCATTACACTCTATGCCTGTCGTTTTGATCGAACATTCCATGTGAATGTTATACCGCTCTAATTTGAACTATTCTAATGTTTTCACTGACGTTCGCCTTTCGATTATCTTACTTGCGTGGAAACTAACTTTAAAAAATTAAAATCTGTTTTGAATTCCATTGTTAATGAAATGTAGAGAATTTATTGGGAAAGCGTATAAGAGATGATACGTAAAATAGCCAATACCCCAGTTGTGCTTTGAATCGAGTTTGGGAAAGAACTCAGTGGATATACCGTGTGAATTTGTTTCTGTTTAACTGTCTCTTCGTATTTCCGTGTCATATTAGGGACCAAACATAATTTTGGCGCCCCTTTCGAGTGCATCTGAGGTAACGAATAGCTGTATTTTCCTCATTTTGGCGCCCCTGGCAATGAATCCAATTAGACCCAATTAAAATGAATTCAGTTGAATGAAAACATTGTATTCAGTTAGTGAACAAACTAAAAGATGTTCCTTTTTGGTTTCCTTTTTTATTACTTAGATAATGTGGATGATCAAATTTCGAATAACATGTTTAGGGAAAAATAATGTTATAGATTATGCTGAATGGCGCCCGGAGATAACTGTCCTCCTGCCCACCCCAAGCTACGCCACTGCTGGCGACTAAATGTTTCACTTGTTTTTAGCTCAAATAACGATCACGAAATGTTTTCTTGAAGCAAATACAATGAGTATTGGAAGAACTTAGAACAAACATTGGAATTTTAATTTACAATATGGAGTCCAGATAAAATAAAATGTTAACGAACTCGATTGACGGCAGGACATGCGCTTAGCATGACTGGCTTGCAGGCATAATCATGGACAGGAAACAGTCGTATTAAGATATCAATTTTTAAAAAGAAATAATAGCATCTAAGTTGTGTTAGACTATGTGGAAATATTGGAAAAAAAACAGTCTGCTCATATGTACTGAATTAACCTGTCTGTCACTCTCCTGTATATTGTCATTATTGCCTTCAGCAATAGGTTTGGCATTTAGGATCAAAAGATGAGCCCGGTTCAAGAGTTCATAGCGAATGAAACAATAACACGATTTACCTGTTAAAGCCCACGGTCTTTATAAACTGTCACAAATTGACTCGGCAAATTTATAACTGTCTGGTTTAACTGTCTGGTTTAAAAGTTCATGGAAGCTAAATGGCCTCACTTGCAACAAATGTAAGCATCATACGACTTTAAAGGTCATTCGCTTAAGAGACAAACCTTTAGATCTCTCTCTGCTTTTTGGACTAGAAACAAGGGCATCCTTGAATTTTACACATGGACATGCGTGACTTTAACCAAGGTCGTGCGTGTTCTTAAAACTCTGAGTATAAAAAGGCAGAAACCCTTGTATATTTTAATTGGAAGTCCAAAAGCAAGACAGATCGTCTGTTTGTATTTTACAGCGATCCCACCTCTCCGCAGCCAAGCATTCCCCACAAAAAGATGTAACCGTATCTACACCATCATATGTGACACCTTATTCTTAAGTATGCCGAACATTCTTCCTTCTCGTAACTAGGCATGAGAAGAAGATTATGAGGGAACCCTTTTTCGCATCATAAAAAAGTGGTGGATGAATAACATGAATACAGGTGTTGAAACACATAATTATGATCCAAGAGGGAGACTCGCACCACAACCATTACGACCAGCAGACTTCGCCAAATTATGGCATCGACTTGCCTCGGAACTCTACAATACGACCCTATTCACATGACCGTTTCTTCATTACCACTGCCGCCCCTGTTGCACTTGTCCGACAGCTATCTACAGTTCGCCAGTAACCATGTATACGTTATTAACAACGTCCATTTTAGTCCCAGTGACTCATACTCCATTCGTGTATGGTTCCTTTGATTCTACGCAGACTACGACTGATAACCCGAGCATGTATCTTAAGCAGACGATTCCCAAATACAAGTCCCAAGCCAGCAGTTACAGCCTTCCCAGTGACCTCCGCCAGTGCAAAAAGAAAAACTCATATATGTACTCTTAAATGGCAAACTAATTACTGTCAGTGTCTAAAACTTTGTGCATTTAGCCGTTTCACTCAGCTACCGTGACTCATAATACTACCGACATTTTTTTTCTTGGAGTGCAATTTTTCTCTGGAAAACATCCGATTCTCATACACAGGTATGTCTGTTATCACACTAGATGCTTTTAAAGGTGATCAATCTCAGAATCATGTTAAATGGCTAGATCATTTTGTACAATGGGCTAACTTTTATGATTTATCAGAAGCTAAAGTTTTGAATGCTTTTCCATTTTATCTTCAGGAGCATGCTAAAGTATGGTATGAATCACTACCAAATACTATTACAAATAATTGGTCCAATTTGGTAGCTGAATTTAAATCTAGGTTTGAAACTGAAAATATCCTTTTCGATTTATCACTTTTGCAAACTAAGCAAGAATCTTCTGAAACAGTTTTGGACTATCTAACCCGTCTTTTACAAATTGCAAATAACAAAACTATCCCAACTCAAATATTGTTGGCAGTTGCATTACAAGGTTTAAAACCAGCTATTAAAACTATTGTAATGAATCAAAACCCAACTAACATGAATGATTTCAGGAAAGCAGCAATAAAAGCTGAAAAATCGATTGATTACACTGATAATAATAATAATTCGTCAACACTTAATGCACTTTTAGAGGAACTTAAACTTATTAAAGATGACATTAAAGCAGTTAGCTCAGAACATAACCTGGAAAACAATTCATTTTCTCAATCTTTTGTATCTGAGAAAACGCCACAATTTCGTTCTCAAAGACCTAACTATCAACATCATAACTTGTCTTATCAGCCAGCCAAATATTTCTCCAGTTCAATATCCAAACCTCGCTCTAACTACAGACATGAAAAACCTCATGATGCGTACTACCATTCACAACTACATAGTCGCTCCCAGACATTTTGTCTTGGATGTGGAGGTCTATGTATATCACGTAGAGTATGTCGCGCAAGCAATAAACAGTGTTATTTTTGTCACAAAACAGGTCATTTTTCACGAGTATGCTTCTCATTACAACAACAAAATGAATTCGTGCCAAATCAAGGGACAAAATCTTGCTACAAGCGAACTGCACAGCCTCGAGTTAACTTGGTAGAACCCATTCATAAAAATCTCATTCCTATCTACGTCAGAGACAAGGTAACACATGCACTTGTTGATTCTGGAGCCAACATATCCGCAATTAATGGAAAATGTCTCTACCGTCTAGGTTTGAATTCATGTCACTACAAACCTTCCAATATTTCTCATATTGTAGGATCCGGTGGCGAAAACCACAAAATAACTGGTTTAGTTCAAATCAAATTGAAAATAGGTGGCCTATACTTCTCCCATTCATTTTATGTTGTACCTGCATTACATAACTCAGTAATATTAGGTATAGATTTTTTAACGAAATACAAGGCTGTCGTGAATTTAGATGCACAAACTCTCTCTTTGCTAGATGATACAGTCATCATAAACTTAATTCACAATGAGTCTGGTCTCGCACGCACAAACACGGTTTCTACAATTTTACCTAATTCGATCAGTACAATAGCAGTTCGTATAAGTAAAATTCCAAAAGGCAAATCCGTATTACTTGAACCTTGCCACAGCTTGTCGAAATCAACTATTCTCCCAGCCAGGACCATTTTGACTGTCTCCAAAAGGAATTACTTACAGATCATTAACCCTACTCCAGTACCCATGCATATACCTACCAATACCGTATTAGCCTGTGTTGACGTCCTACACCCACAAACAATATTTACCATCAATGATGACGCTTTTGACAAAAAAGACTCACCTGACATCGCGAACACACAATCTAGTAAAGCACAAGAACCAATTAATTTTGATTTAAACTCTTCAGACTTGACAGAAACCCAAAAACAAGAATTTACTGCATTTTTGAATCAGCATAGGGATGTTTTTGCTACTAACTTAGATGAGTTAGGAAGTACTAATGTCTTCACACACCGCATAGAAACAGGTGCCTCCATGCCAGTTCGTTGTCAACCATATCGTGCAGCACCACATATCAATAAAGAAATTGATAGACAAGTAGATGAGCTATTAGCACACAACCTAATTGAACCCAGTTCATCTAGTTATGCATCTCCAGTTGTTTTGGTCAAAAAGAAAAATGGCGACTATCGTTTTGCTATTGACTATAGGAAACTTAATCAGGTGACACACCCAATGACATTCCCTCTTCCACGATTAGAAGATGTCATAGATGCCGTAGGACAAACTAAACCATGCTTTTTTACCACTTTAGATTTAAATTCAGCATTTTGGCAGATTGGAATGGATGAATCAACTAAACATAAGAGCTCTTTCATAACTTCACGCGGTCTTTACCAATGGAACGTAATGCCGTATGGACTCAGAAATGCACCTGCTACCTACTGTGTTCTTCTGGGTCATGTTCTTAGAGGTATACCTTGGTCAGTATGTCTCGCATATATCGATGACATCATTATTTTCTCCAATTCATTTCAAGAACACCTCCAACATCTTAAACTTGTTTTTGATCGTTTGCGTCAAGCAAACTTAACTCTCAAACCTTCCAAATGTGTTTTTGCAGCATCTGAAGTTGCTTATCTTGGTCATAAATTCTCTACAAAAGGAATCAAGGTAGATGAATCTAAAATTGAAGCAGTTACAAAATTCCCTGTTCCTAAAACACAAAAAGATGTTAGGAGTTTTCTCGGTTTGTGTAACTACTACAGGAAATTTGTTCAAGGTTATTCCAAAATAGCTACACCTTTGAACAAACTATTGACGAAAGACAGTCCATTTCTCTGGATAGATAAGTGTCAAGTCGCATTTGATACACTTAAAACAGCTCTGACTTCAGCGCCTGTTTTGGCTTTTCCTGATTTTAACAAACCATTTAGACTCACATGTGATGCTAGCGGCACCGCTCTAGGATATATTTTGTCTCAGATAGGGACAGATGATAAAGAACATGTTATTGCTTATGGAGGTAGAGCTTTGTCGGACGCTGAAAAACGATGGTCAGTTACTGAACAAGAATGTTTAGCTGTTTTAGAAGGCATCAGAACATATCATGTTTACCTGTCACATCAGAAATTCACTGTCATTACAGATCACAAAGCACTAGTGTGGCTTAAGACAGTTAAACATACTTCAAATAGACTAATTCGTTGGTCACTTCGTTTACAAGAATACGACTTTGACATTGTATACACGCCAGGACGTAAAAACACGAATGCTGACGCACTTTCACGCCGTGCTTACGTACAAACACATAACACTCCCTCTGAAGAGAAGGAATCTTCAAACTACACAGACACATCACATACTCCATCACAACCAGTCGTTTCTTCCATTCAGAACGAATTAACTGAAGTTACATTTTATTACAATAAGGAAGACACCCCAATCATATCCGCAGTACACACTAATGATAACACACACATTGATTCTTCGTCTGACTCACCAGATATCGCACAATATCAGCGCGAGTGCCCTGATTTCAAGGATATGTATGTTTACTTAGAGCAAGGCATATTGCCAGATAATCCTCGTCGCGCACAAGCAATTCCGTATGAAGCAAGTCAGTATGAACTTTTTAATGGTGTTTTACATCATTTCTTTCAGCCACGAGCGAAACACAGAACTTCATCAGATCAGTTCATAAAACAAGTTGCATTACCAACAAATTTGAGACAGGATGTTCTTCTGTCTTATCATGATTCAAAAGCAGGAGGTTGTCATTTAGGTGTCCAAAGAACATATCAAGCTATCAAACAAAAGTACTTTTGGCCTAAAATGTATCAAAATGTGTATGACTACATTACATCATGTTCTCAGTGTCAACTCATTAAACGAGATACAAATGCTCGAAAGGCTCCATTGCACCCATTGCCTCCAGAAGATGTATTTTCTCGATGGCACATGGACATTTTGTGCATGCCAAAAAGTAAGGAAGGTTATCAGTATATCTTATTGGTGACAGATAGTTTGTCACATTGGTCTGAAGCCTTTCCCTTACGTTCTCAAACGGCAATGGAAATTGCCAATGTTTTGTACAACGAAATATTCACACGTTACGGTGCACCTAGAACACTTGTTAGTGATCGAGGACGAAACTTTATGTCCCAGATTGTTCTTGCACTCTGTGAACTATTTCAAGTAACACGTCACCATACTAGTTCATACCACCCTCAAACTAACTCAGCCTGCGAACGCTTAAATAGTACAATTAGTCAATCGCTTCGTGCCTACTGCAACCAGCATCAAGATGATTGGCCCTTTCTTTTGTCTAGTGTAATGATGGCATTCCGAATGAGCCCAGCAACTAACTCAACTGGTTATTCACCTTATTACATAGTCTTTGGGAAAGAAATGACCTTACCTTTAGATGTATCTCTTACACCTCGAGAGACTGCACAGCAACAAACAAAACAATATGTAGATCAGTTAGTTCAGAGATTGAAAGTAGTTCAGGAATTAGCTAAAGCGAATACACGCGAAGCGCAACTCGCAACCAAACACAGGTTCGATCAGAAAACTAAAGAACCATCCTTTCGCGTTGGAGATTATGTCCATATAAAAATCGCACAAATACCCGTAGGGTTGTCAAAAAAACTTTACCCCCGGTGGGAAGGTCCATATTACATCACTGAATTAGGTCCGAATAATACCTACAGATTACGCCGTTGTTCCGATAATAAGGAGATGAAATCACTTGTACACGCCAACAGACTTAAGCATTATAAAGATCCTAGGGATTATCGACCCCCGACGCCAGATACAGCCGACACTGTCACACCAACAGCTCAGACACCACACGATCAATCGAGCAATGGTAACGCACCGACTGACAACAGTACTGAATGGTACTCAGTTGACAAACTATTGAAATCCAAATGGATTTCTGGAAAAAAACATTACTTGGTAAAATGGTCCGATGGATCCACGCCATCCTGGCAACCAACAGAAAACGTTTCTCCAGCATTAAAAGAAGTATTTCACAGAAAACGCACACAATCGAATACACGTCGTACACGACTAGGTCGAATATTTCGTAATTGAATTCAAAACGAAATTCAGAAAAAAAAATTGTTTGTAAATGGGAGTAATGATTATAGTCCTATTCTCCATTCCATTCTTTCTACATACCTTCTATCTCGTTTTCTTCTTTCTGGATATCCAAACCTCTCAATCTTTCTTTTTCTCTAAGGTATGGATGGAATATGGATTTGGTTCGTAGGATTGTATTCTTTTTTTAACTCTGAATTCAGTGTCCGCAGTAACAGAACAAAAACAATTTACGCTAAAGGTTATCTCTAGCCACTCCCACTATTTTATGATTCAGCCGATAAGTAGATTCGCACTTTCAAATCAGGCTTTTAAGAAATTATTCAGTCGAATTTATCGAATATTGACACAGAGATGTCAACAGTAGCTACATCAATGATATTCTTTCACACTTAAAGTCAATACGAATTACAATGAATATGCAGTTTAATATAATAATTTCACTAATGAATTAGTTATTTCAGAAAGGTGTTTTGCATTCTTCAAATGTATCATGAGAGAAGGTTGCCCTTCATTGATAAAATAGGTAAATATCTATTTGGAATGCTGACAATGAAAACATCACAACATTTAGCAAGATATACAAATATGCTAAAGCAACAGAATAATGAAATTTGAATTTTTGTTGTTATTGCTCGATATGGAGATGATTTCTACTCCTATACCTGACAAGTTGATAATAGAATTAGAACATGTTAACAGCGATTGGTTCAAACTCAAAACGCTTATACTATTAGAGCAAGCGATGCTTGCCATTGTCGAAAGATTCGTGAAGAATATTAGAAAAAAAGAAGAAAGGATTGCAGCTCAAACGGTTGAGACTCAGCAAATTAGTCCTACACCGAAATTTTCAGCAGGCGAGTTCACCTGCTATACTGATTTCACAGCATGTTTTAATGGAATTTATAGATCAAATCGAACGATCGCTTCTATCAATTACATATGTTATTCAAGAACGCCGAAGGATCCACATTACTGTTTATGATACTTATAGCAACACGTAAAGATCATAACCTATATACTGCGCTACATACCCCAGTTGTCCAGATGACATTCAAGATGTATCAATCAATACTAGTTTTAATGAAAGCATAACGAATAAACATTGTACAGTTACTTGGTTTACAAGAGATCATACAGCATTATGCCACGCATTTTTGATATCTTCATAAATTATACTATTAGTTGCCTCATGTATGAAATAATATATTGGGAAGTCATAATTCACATCCTATTAATAAGGACTATCAATTCAATATTATGAACACACCGTTCTAGTCAGCGCTTGATCCTAGGTTAATGACACATGACGGAAATATAATTGTTCAGATAAAATAACATAAGTTACTGACTTCACCGATTAACCTAGTGCTTAAACAAAAAATTTTTATTATGTTCCACTGAAGTTATTTAAAATGAAATAGAAATAATAATAAAATAATAACACAAAGAGTCAACTAACGTAATAAAAAAATATTTTTAAAAAAAACAACAACTGCATGCTGATATTAAATCGTCTAACGTAACTAGTTGTAAGTACATCATGTAAAATTTAAAAAAAAACAAATAAAAATATAAAAAAAAACATTTTTGTTTGCATTGCAGATTCTCACTATATTTTCTTTTTTCTGATGTCGTGCCTGACATTTTTTGTAATTTTCAATTATACCTTGTACTGTAATTTTGAATTTCATTCAATGTTGTGAAATGTATTTTTCATTGGATTCCTTTCAATAATAACAATAAGGTTGCATTGTTCATTTACTATACTAGTATCACACAGCATATAATAGTATTTTCTTAATGTATATATTTTATTAATTTCTCATGAATGAACACAAATGAATTTTGTTTTCATTGCCTTTTACTATTTCTCAACCTTTATCAATGCATTGCATTTTTGTATTTTTAATATTTTTACCTTTTTTGTATACTTGTATTTTTCTTTTCGAGCCTCGAGGACTCGGCTCAAATAACGCAGAAGGTATTATTAAGATATCAATTTTTAAAAAGAAATAATAGCATCTAAGTTGTGTTAGACTATGTGGAAATATTGGAAAAAAAAACAGTCTGCTCATATGTACTGAATTAACCTGTCTGTCACTCTCCTGTATATTGTCATTATTGCCTTCAGCAATAGGTTTGGCATTTAGGATCAAAAGATGGGCCCAGTTCAAGAGTTCATAGCGAATGAAACAATAACACGATTTACCTGTTAAAGCCCACGGTTTTTATAAACTGTCACAAATTGACTCGGCAAATTGATAACTGTCTGGTTTAACTGTCTGGTTTAAAAGTTCATGGAAGCTAAATTGCCTCACTTGCAACAAATGTAAGCATCATACGACTTTAAAGGTCATTCGCTTAAGAGACAAACCTTTAGATCTCTCTCTGCTTTTTGGACTAGAAACAAGGGCATCCTTGAATTTTACACATGGACATGCGTGACTTTAACCAAGGTCGCGCGTGTTCTTAAAACTCTGAGTATAAAAAGGCAGAAACCCTTGTATATTTTAAATTGGAAGTCCAAAAGCAAGACAGATCGTCTGTTTGTATTTTACAGCGATCCCACCTCTCCGCAGCCAAGCATTCCCCACAAAAAGATGTAACCGTATCTACACCATCATATGTGACACCTTATTCTTAAGAATGCCGAACATTCTACCTTCTCGTAAATAGCCACGAGAAGAAGGTTATGATGGAATCCCCTTTTTTTCTCTTCATAACAGTCGTATTTCAGAAGATTTACTTAGACTGGTATAAGTCATTGGTCAATACTGTTTGCCTCGGTATAATTAAAACTTACATTTACTTACAGGAACTTAGTAAACTCAGATCTTAGACAGGATTCTCGCACCTTGAAATATTTTCTAGTTTCGAAGCGCAATAAGAGTTCAACCCGTGCATGTATTTTTTTTTTGCATAAACATCGTGTATTATTTCAAGAATTGATACAACTTTTCTTTATATATTGGAAATATCCTTTTACATCATCTTCATAATTTATAATCTAACACGTGATTTTCCCCTGAACATGCAATTCGCATTTATATCATAAGCGTTATTTAGGCCTATAACCTAAGAAATGAATTTTCCCGCTTGAACATGTAATCCCAGTTTATATCATCAGCATAATCTATAAATAACATTACTTTCCCCTAAACATGTTATTTCAATTTTGATCATCCACATTGTCTAAGTAACAAAAAGGAAACCAAAAAGAACATCTTTCAGTTTGTTCACTAACTGAATACAATGTTGTCATTCAACTGAATTTATTTTAATTCGGTCTCACTGGATTCACTGCTGTTTAAATAAATATTTTCAGATAATATTCGTTGGAACTCGTAAAGGTCCAAAGCACGACATTGCGATTGATGACGTCAGTTTGGGGCCATGCGCAGGTAAGTATTGAAACTGTGATAGTGCAACAAAACATTGAAGTGAGAAATTTTTAATTGATGGCATCCATTTGAAACATGTTAAATTGACTATTTCCGCTTGAGACATTGTCATTGACGGCACTCACTTGAGACATGTTTAATTTGAAGTCATCAGCTTGAGACCATTTTTAATTGGCGGCATCCACCTGAGACATGTTTTTTTTTTAAATGACGGCATCCACTTGCGACACTGTTTAACTGAAGGTGTCATCCTAATATACATTATCTCTTCGTTTTCTGCTGATATGCATAACATATTTTTAATGTACATCCTATCCATTTCCATCATAATAACTTATGAGCAGAGTACATGTGGTCATTTAAATACAAACAACTTAATGTAAATCGGGTGTACATTACCAACCCGATATTACATCTTGTTCATTATAAGTGTCACAATCGGGTGTACAGTGCCAATGTGATATTACATCTTGTTTATTATGATAGTCTGACAATAATGTGTACAGTTGTTCATAAAAGTGATAACTGTGTACAGTGCCCACCCGATCTTGCATCTTAATTACGATAAAAAGCGTGATAATAATTTTTACCATGCCAACCCAATATGACATCTTGTTGATTAAGACAGAAGTGTGAGAATCGTCGACAGCATCTTGTACATGATGAAATGTGTTCATAGAACGCATATGTCCAACCAGTGTGATTGAGACTGACCTAAAAGCAAAAACAATTCAATGTGTAGTGACAAATAAAACACAGTTATATCTAGCAACCACTGCTTTTGTGGAGCACAAAACTATGAGAGATCCACCGTGGTGACTGAGTGGTGAGCGTACCAGACTTGCAGGCAGATGGGTTCGTGTTCGACTCCTGCCAAAACAAGCATGGTCAGAAGCTATATTGTTTTTCAATCGGCTTGGGATGATTTAAACTTTCATGTGATGATAGACCATTAAGCAATAATCAATCAGTCAGTCAATAAATCTATCTACTGTTTGAAATTTTCAAGAGCCTGGATAATAGGGGCTAATCATAAGCACACCATTTTCTATAGAATGGAATTAAAGATACTGCAATTTTCAAGAAAACTGAGAAGTGAAATGAGGACGTTTTAGAAACCAAAAGTTGTTCGTGATATATAGTTGAAAACTGCCCAATTGTCTAACCATGGATATGTAATGATTGACTGTACACTGTCATTGAATGACCACATGCCAACAGTCAATAAACTTCTTAAATGGATGTCCAAAAAGCGAAAGTAAGTGAAAAAGAAAAAAAAAGTGGAGAAACCTGATTCGTATGTTCCTGCTTAGTTACTAAACTTATTAAATTTAAATCCAAAACAGGATAAGTTATAATTGAATGTGTCACTTTATATGGTACAGTCTCAACGAAGCAGTGTCTTTTTGTGGTCTCGATCGGCATCTCGCGTAATTCGGTATGATACGCCTCAGATAGCATGCAACCACGAGAGATTCTAAACCAGACTAGTTTTAGTATACTATTAATAAAATTAGCAGAATGATATTTTTTGTGGATAATTCAAAGAAACTAATAATATAATATACTGGTTTATTGCCTTATCATTCCTCACTCTGTACTTATAAATGAAAATTGTACCGGGCAAATAAGTTTGCAACTTTTTCCTCTTATATTGTTTTTTCTCTCTCTCTCTTTATAGAAAATATGACGTTAAATACAGTGACAATTCCTACTACCACAGAATTGACCACGACAATAAGCCCACACACAATGGTAGCGGAAGTAACAACAAAACAAACAAGAACAAGTGCAACAACAAGAAAAAGTGTAACTACAGATATGACTTCAAAGGTACCGACACAAATTTCAGTATCCGACATTCCGAACTTCTCTGGAAGTTCTGGACAAAAGGTCAAAGAATTTGCCTCCTCCATAACTGAATCAACTTCAGAGATAGACATATCATCACAGAAAACTACTCCATCGGATTTTAACGTTCATGATATAAAACCCGGTTTAAATCTGGGAAGTCGGGCAACGGCAGCTAAGAATGATGTCAAAAATTCGGTTGACGACCGAAAAATAGGCATGATGGCTGTTTACGTGGCGGTAGGAGTAGTGGCCATGGTGGCCGTAATAGTAATTGTTGCAACTGTCTATTACTTACACCAGAGGCGAAGAAAGACCGAATGCAATATCGAGGAGATGGAACCAGTGCATAACCCCACATATGACAACAACTTGGAACACGAGGAGGAATAGATCGTTTCATCTCAAGATGTAGTACATTTCAAACAAGCATTAATATTAGGAATGATGCGAAGACTGCTAATGGAGTGTGACTAATAAATGATCTGACTTTGCTTATGTAAGACAATTTGCGTTGTCGTATTACATGTCTCTAATAACTACAACCACCAGTCTTTTCCATGCAAGAAAAGCAAAAAATGGGGACTTTTCAGTTATGTGGGAGTTGGATCCTGAATGTAGACGAAACATTTTGTTGTGTAGCTAAAATAGTAGCCCGATAAATCAGCCCCACACCCGTGATGATATTCATCACGGGTGTGGGGCTGATTTATCGGGCTACTATTTTAGCTACACAACAAAATGTTTCGTCTGCATTGTCGGTTTAGTGGCTGATATCACCTATTCATTAAAACCTGAAAACATTTGCAGTTAATTTTGACTGCTCACATCGGTGTATGTTTTATAGACTTACCGGTATTTCTCTGAGCTACCATAGGCTGAATGATTCTTTTGATGACATGTATATCATATTCCGGAGCAAATCCTATGTTTGATGATTTGCAAATCTACGCAGAATAGCATAACCCTCTGTCGTATGACCCTTTTTTATTTCTCGATAGACAAGCTGTTACCAATTACCGTTATGCGTCTAAAGTGTACGCTTGTTTGTTTAGGATAAATATGCATGCAGAAAAATTGCACATTTTAATGAACAGGTAATATCAGGCCCCTACGTAGTGCATCAGATTTATCGGTCTAATATATATATATATATATATATATATATATATATATATATATATATATATATATATATATATATATATATATATATATATAATCTTGCTTTATAATCTGAATGATTATTCATGAAGGGTAACTATTTATACAATACCTTTTACCTTTACTGCATCAATTTTTTCATCTGATGAAAATTAACACTTTGGCTGAAAAATTGTCACACTGGGAATTAAAGTGAGAAAAGGAGAAAAGGGATTCCTCAAATTTGAGAAAATCCTCTTTTTTCCTCTATTACAAAACTAAACCCTTCCCATGATAATTTCAAATATTCTGATTGTATTTTGACCTCGATTCCAACTGAATAAAAAAGTTTTTAAAAGTATTGTTGCCATCCAAACAATAATAAAGATTAGGGAAATTTGAATCTGAAGAACATACTTCGGGACGCTTTGTGAAACTTTTGATTGGATCTTATTCACTGCAATGCTATCAAAATTACAGCCATGCATCAATATTATCATAAATTTGCAATTTTTGCGATATTTTCATAAGTAAAAAATAATAAACAATACGGCAGCTCTGAAAGCAAATATCATCGTCTACATCAAATAAACATAGCAAAGTTAAACAAATCTGGTTGCAAATTAGCCACATTATACTATGGAATTGAGTTACTTGAGTCACAAATCTTTATTCAAATCGATCATGTAAGATACATAATTAATTCACATAATAATGGCCTGGCCGGAAAATGCCCACAGTTAAAAACTCCACCACTAAAAGACGAACACTTCGTGGCAACATTTTTAAACAATAACATTACATCTTATCACCATGGTAATTCTCAGAACCGATAAACCAACGACATGCCCCTATGACAGCCCTGTCAAATAATCCAATTTTTGCGATATTTTCCCAAGTAAAAATTATCAATTATTATTATTGTTGTTATTATTATTGTTGTTATTATTATTATTATTATTATTATTATTATTATTATTATTATTATTATTATTATTATTATTATTATTATTATTAACTCTTGTCCATTATCCCTCTACACCATTTCATTGAGTACATACATTACATAACTTTACCGGGATATAATTTCTTGGATAAACTGTTGACACCCTATATATCCACGGTTTTAGGACAATTCACTCCTGTTATTCTCCTCTGCAAGCTAAGGACTTATGATTTGTCAGATCAGACTCAATGTGATTCTCAACTGCCTATCTGCCAAATCGAACGCAGCAAATTAAGGTGCTGAGTGTCTTGAGTAGTGAGTCCAAATTATAAACAATGGTTCGTCGTGGGTCAGTCTTGTATGTTTTTATCGATGATTTTTTTCTGTTTGATCAAACATGGCTTTACGTATAACTATGCCAATGATAACACATTGCTCTTTTCTTTGCCATATTATGACACTGATTAACAAAATGGATACATAGTTCAACATTCTGATAGACTGGTTCACTGTGAACAAAATGCAAGGAAATGCAAGCCAAGCAAATAAAAGTATCAAGCACTAGTTGTAGGTGAAATTATATTTAGTATGCAGCCTGTACTATACATAAGCACTGCCGTCTTAAACTGTACTGAAATTGTCAAACTTACAATCGTACAAGCACTCATCCTTTCCAGTGTCAACATATTTCTTGGCATTTCTACAGTGACATAAATACTTAACATGAGAAATGGCGTAACCCTAGGATGTGCGGGGCCCAAGGCAGCAAGCGATGAGCGCGGGACCCCAAGCAAAACAACTGCATTGCGCAGAAGCGCGGAGCCAAAGGCGGTTTCCTCGTTCGCCTTGCCCTAGGGCCGGACCTGCTTCAGAACATACAAGAGCATGCTTGAGATTTGTGTATGATGATTACACGGGCAGTTATCATTCACTCTTACTCAAAGCCAAAACTTCAACCCTTAAGATGCAAGACTTTTGACAACGGCTCAAAAGACGTTTATAATTCTGAATAAGTTTGCATCGAAAATGTTGTGGATGCTGTGATATATGTTAAACACAATAAACACGAGTTTAGATATTCTAATGTTAGATGTTCCAAGAATTAAAACCTGATCACCAAGCCGGGAAATATTTAAAATATGGAGCTGTTATTCTATGAACTACCAAAGCACTTAAGAAAACTTTAATATTTTAATTCATTTTCAATTATTAATTGTCTCCTGAAATGGTAACGAATGTAAATGTAATGTTGCAAATAATACCCGAATAATAAAAACAAGACAACTACGAAGCAGAGACAAAACAAGGGAATTACAAAAAAGACAAAATTTGAGAACAAAACAAAGAAAAAGTGGTACATTTGCCAGAAGCTACATGATTATATCCAAAGGAAGTTTATTTGAAAATTTTAAATGTTTTGCCTGATTGGTTTGAACTCCAGTGATTAAATGGCAACTTAACTTGTATTGCTCTACAAAAAGATGTACAACGTTGCCATTGATTTTCGTAAAGTGAAGTTTAGCATATCGTGGATAATTCATTGTTTGTGTAATTACAGAAATATCTACCACGAAAAGAGTACCAACAATTTATTGTTAGTAATGGTATTGTTATTGCCATGGTTACTAATGTTAACAAAGAAACTAATAATAATAATAATAATAATAATAATAATAATAATAATAATAATAATAATAATAATAATAATAATAATTTTATTTCTCTGTCATTATTCAGATATAATACAGATGTCAGAGTAAATAGTAATGTCACGTGCCTGCCTATTCACCCAACGTTTGTACATAAGTATCTCTTAAAGAATTCATTATCATTTATTTATACAATTATATATGTTTCGGAATACATTAATACATACATATATGTTTAAGTGAACATTACAACATTCATATACATGTATATCTGTCAGAATACATTACAACAACACTCATATATATACTTATCTTTCACAGGATATTCAAACAATATTGTATACATGTATATATTCGGGCTACAGTGAAATTATTGCTATTGGTACATATATATTTTACTGCTTAATAAAATTTTAATTCCTGTAGTTATGGTTCGTTTTTCTCTCATTTCTTTAGACAATGTTTGATTTATTTCTTATTTAATTCAATTTTTTAAACTCAGAATCGAAAACTTGTGATATTTGAAGAAATGTCTTGTCCCAGTCAATACAAGGTTGAGTCCAGATCACTGAGATTTTCCATTTTTACGCCTGACTTTATCGTTAAAATCGTAATTATTCCAACTTTTTAAGAACCTACCATATTACCAGCACCATTTTGCCAGTATTGTGCTCAGTGCTGTTTTAACAATATTGCAGGCTCTGGTAAAAGCAATGCACTGGGGCCCGTTACCGGCCCTACTATTCATTAACAATATGGGCAGCATGATGACCCTATGTCCTCATGCATTAAGACGGCACTGATTGTGCTGTCATGATTTTGAGCTCTGTACTTATCAATATAAGAACTTTATTATTATTATTATTATTATTATTATTATTATTATTATTATTATTATTATTATTATTATTATTATTATTATTATTAGCATTATTATTAGAATTATTATTAGTATTATTATTATTGATACAGATTATCAAGTCGAACTTTTCAATCACTTGTTTGTCACTGACGGTTTGAGTGTACAGGAGATGGTGAGTATACACTAGATGTGAGTGTACTATTGATCTACATGTGAGTATACTCTATATCAAGTGTATTACAAATGGTGTGAGTGCACTCTACATTTAGATATGAATATAATCTCGATGCGACAGAACTGTAGATGGTGAGCATACTCTACAAAGTGTACTGTAGATGGTGCGAGTATAGCTTAGATCTAGATATGAGCATACTCTAGACACGAGTGTACTGTAGATGGTGAGTGTATTGTAGATGGTGAGTGTACTGTAGATATATACGTGAGCATATTCTAGATCAAGTGTACTGTAGATGGCGTGAGTGTACTGTAGATCTAGATATGATCTTACTTTAGACGCGAATGTAGGATGGTGAGTGTACTTTAGAACTAGATATGCACATACTCTAAACGTGAGTGCTCTGTTGATGTTTAGTGTACTCTATATCTAGATGAGAACATACTCTAGGTCAAGTGCACTGTAGATGGTGTGAATGTACTCTTAATATAGATATGAGCATACTCTAGACGCAAGTACTGCAGATGATGCCTTTACTCTTGAGCTTGACGTGTGCATAATACTCTAGACGCGATTGCACTGTCGATTGTGTGATTATAACCCAGGTTAAGAAATGAGTGTACTTTAGATATGTCAATTTAAGATGGTATATGCATACTTTATAGGATACAAGCATACTCTAGATGTGAGTGTACTCTAGAGGGTTTGTGGACTAAAGATAAATGAGCGTATTCTAGATCTAAATATGTGTGTACTCTAGACGTGAGTGTACTGCAAATGGTGTGAGTGTAGTCTAGATGTAGATGTCTGTGTAGTCTAAACGTGTGTACTGCAGATAATGCGAGAGTACTCTAGAACTAGATGTGGGTATACTCTATACATGATTGTACTGCAGGTGGTTTGAGTGTACTTTTTATGATGTGACTACTCAAGATGGAAATGTATTGTAGATCGTACAAGCACACTCTAGATGGCCAAGTGTAATCTAGACATAGTTTGAGTGTACTCTAGATGGTACAAGTGTAATCTAGACATAGTTTGAGTGTACTCTATATGGTACAAGTGTAATCTGGACATAGTCTGAGTGTACTCTAGATGGTACAAGTGTAATCTAGACATAGTTTGAGTGTACTCTAGATGGTACAAGTGTAATCTAGACATAGTTTGAGTGTACTCTTCATGGTACAAGTGTAATCAAATCTAACCATCAGATGGGATTTTCCTTATTGTACACCTGTATATAGGATGGATTCTATTTATTTCATGACTGTTTTCCAACCTCATAACAATCATGCCATATTTGTTGTATAGCTCATGACTGTACTACCATGGTGTCGAAATAATGCTTATGACTGTACGCTGCGTATATGAGTACTGTACTATCAAATTATATGGGTGTAGTTTAAAGCCGTTTCTGTAACTACGCGTATGTTTTATAGCAGTTTCTGCATGTTAGGTGTGGCTTTCTCGTTTCTGTATGCATGTGGTTTATAACTGTTCATTGACATACACGTGGTTTATACCCGATTTGGTATGTGTGCCCGTTTCTATAAATAATGCTTCTGTATGTTTGTCGTCTATACATATACTTCTGTATTAACGCGTGTGGTTAATACACGTGTCTGTATGTATGACTGATTTATATTTGTTTATGTAATTATGTGTGGTCTATACATGGCTCTTCAAGATTATATGTATTTCTTTATGTATTAATGTGGCACATACTTGTTGATATATGTAATTTTTACTGGCGTATGTATGTATGTATGTATGTATGTATGTATGTATGTATGTATGTATGTATGTATGTATGTATGTATGTATGTATGTATGTATGTATGTATATAGCAAGCTTTGTCACATAATCACGTTGATCGTATCGATACTCGAACACATGCGGAGAGAGGCAAGTTCTCAGTGATCGGTCAAGAGAGGAGTGCCATGGACCCCTTGACCACCTGGATCCCTCAAAAACTGACCAAACACGGTCACACATTATGACATATTAGTGATATCAAGATTAAATGTTATTGCGTATGGACAAGTATAAAATTGGATTGTTAATCGCTTGGGACTTTATCTAATCGGAAAAAAGCGCCATTTGCCTGTACATCATTGCCTACCATTACCACATAAAAAGCACCACCTTTTTATAATTTCTAACGCAATCCCATCTTACTAGACAATATACTTTGTAACTTTTTGATAAAGGTCAAGTGTCATAAAAGCCTGATGACAAGTACAGCATGTCATGTAGGCCCAGATACCATAAAAAGGTGAATGGGGTAATTATGAACAAAGCAAACTTTTGTGTGATTATTGATCACCATGACCAATAAACAAATACATCTGAGTGTTAAGTCAATAGTAAACAATATCCCGATTCCAAACGAACAAAACTGAGCAAAGACGATGAAGAACAAAATACAGGCCACAGTGGCCTTTATAACAATAATCACGTCACACATACCACAGACATCCACACAATGGTACAAAACCCCAGGTAGTGAAATTACCTGAGAAACCGAATTAAATGGAGTGCTTAATCAATATGACTGATGCATGAAATGTGGGTCGCAATGTATTACTTTTGATGTGATGATATAGCACTCAACAAAATGGATCCATAGATGAAGCCATCTGGGTTTACACCCAATGATGTATTACAAACTGAACAAATATCCAATGAAAAAGAAGTTGCTGAATCATTAACTGCGGGTCGTGGTGACCTACAATTAGCATGATGGTTCAGTTTTCAAGATGAATCTGTGCTAAACTGCACGACCATATAAGTGAGAAACAAACTGAAAACATGTACACATACTTAGAGCATCGAAACCTGAACATATCTACGATGAGGAGATTTACATGCAGAATGCGAGATGAGCAAATTAATGAGGTCAACACCTACTTTTATTCTTCATCAAAGCAATAAAAATTGTGTCATCTGAAGGAAGACTGAGCGTTGGTCGGAAGGTGAAAAGCTCTAAAAGCTGGACCTGATACAGCAAACATAAAAACTTTAATCCCCAATTTTTCACAATAAATTGTAAAGAAAATAAAATACCTTTTGAAAACTAAGGGAAAAATTCAGGAAAAATCTTATTACACAAAAGTGAAAAGTGAATGTAGTTCCTGTATATAAATATAATCAAACCCTTTAACACAATCTTTTAATCGGCTGCCAAGATATATTAGTGGCAAATCTTAAAAATAAACAATTGAACCTTATACGTGTCACTACAAATTATCAACAGCATAAAATAAGGACAAATTGTCTAAATAACCAAGCATCTAAGGAGCATCACATGCTATGAAAAAGAACAATTTAAATGGGTACATTTACTTCATATAGGTAAACCATAATGAAAAATATTCAATCCAAATTTCTCTCTGGCATCTGCATATAACAAAAACAAAACAGCAAAATCTTTGTTCTCAGTATTTTCAATGTAAATTCCCAAACAAGAGGTTCAAGTGGGTCTGAGATTGCTCACTTGGCTTACATCTGCCTTATAGCCAAATACAAGAGCTGCTCATCAAGAAACTGACAGTAGAATGATTTCTGCAGAAATTTTTTCCAACACTATTGACTGCATAAGTTATAGCAGCAGATGCTTCAACAGTTGTTTTATATTTTGTATCCTCATCAATAGCACATCAGCACCATTTGTCCAATATATTTTGAAGTGCTTTATGCCAATGTGCTTTCTGTTAATGCTGGTCAAAAGCTGCTGAGCAGAACTTTTTAAATGAAGTTGTGGATATATTTTTTTTCTTAATAACATGAGTCACATCTGATGCAGGAACAGCATCATTTGTATAAATCAGATGCAGTTTGGCTCTACTGTACTGATTGGTTTATCAGAATAAGCTGTTAAATGGATTTTCTGTTGTTAGTAATTGCAGTCTATATGGAAATCAATACCACAAATTTTGTAGCCCATCATGCCAAAGTGCTTCTGTTAAATTTGGTTAAGTTCTGTTCATTACATTTAAGTCAGTTAAACATTAACATTTTTAACAATGGCAGCCCAATTTGATGCCAGGTCAATGTCATTTGTATGAATCTTAATGTCCTTTATGTTTTCTGTGAATTGGGTTGAACTTGGTTGTGATTGATCTTGTAACTGAAACATTTTTGTAAATTTTTTTACTGCTATAATTTGTTCGTGGTTTGGCATCATTTACATAAATACATAAAACTCTTGATAAAAAAGTGCTTTCTATGAAATTAGGTCAAATTTATGTGTAGTGTTTTAGTAGCCATTTAAATGATTATTTCCATTTTAGTAATGGCAGTCATAGTTGATGGAAGACCAGACACATCGTTACTTAGTTGTAATCCCTGCATGCCATGATGATTTATATGGTCAAATGCTGTTTAATGGTTTTTAACGAGTCATTTAATCATTTTTATATACTTAGTAATGGTGTAAATATGTGATGACATATATATAGGCATCATTAGTATAAATATGTAAGCTCTTTACATTAAATACTGGCTTCAATATATCAAATAATAACCAACTATCATAAAGGGATTCAACTGTGTTCCTTAGATAAGAATAATTAAGTTTTATTTACTCTTGGGGAAAATACTTCCTTATCATTAAAAATGATAAAGATTCTTCATTATGAAGATTATCTATCAGTTTGTCCTAGATCTTGCACTCTGTCATAAGAACATTCACCAAAGTTAAAAAGTTCTATAATACACTGACCAAAAACCTTACAGTATAGTGTCTTATTTTTATCCATCGTCAAACAATGACTGTCGACCACAATTAAAGTCTAGAATGCAAAACTGTATTTGTTTCTGGATTAAAATATTTGGGTAACATGTTGAGAATGTGTGTGGTGTTTTAGTGGTGTGTACATACATACATACATACATATATTTGGGTAACATGTTGAGAATGTGTGTGGTGTTTAAGTGGTGTGTACATACATAACATACATACATTCATATACATATATTTGGGTAACATGTTAAGAATGTGTGTGGTGTTTTAGTGGTGTGTACATACATACCATACATACATTCATATACATGGGTAACATGTTGAGAATGTGTGTGGGAGACATGGTGGGAGTCCACGTGTGAAACATGCAAGTGCATATGAGAGACATGGAAGTTTGTGTGGGAGACACAACAGGAGTCTGTTGGAGTGAAGGTGGGAGAAAATATGGTGGGGGTCCATGAGAGAGACATTTGCTGGAGGGAATGTGAAAGATATTTAGTCTTGGGGAGTAAATAATCATGATAACCAATGTCTGCAGACAGTAGTTAGTACTCTACTCTAAATGCAAACAGAAGCAACATGTAGCTAAACTTAATACAAGATCCTGGAAGGAAAAAGCTTTGGGAACAATATCTTGCTAACAGGACACATAATATTGGTTTAATCTGATGTATAATATTAAAGACGTTCCATCTTAATGGTCAACAGTTACTCTAGTTTTCTTGTCTGGTCTTAAATTCAGCTCTCTTACCTGTGTTTAAGTAAAGATTAAAGATTTTCATTTATTAATAAAAGTTATTTTATAAATAGAGACATAATCATAATTTAAAATTTTGATTGTTCAGTGTATCATATACCACAGATCGTTATTAATAGCACGAAAAATCAAACAGAAAATATCAACAGAACTGTTATACTATGTAAACAAATTAGAATGTACTAGAGTCTGCATTGTTTTTTTGGATTCATCATTGTTACTTTAAGATATTAGACTGTAATGCATTTGTTCATTATTATTGGAGCCCATAACAGTCTAAAACAGGAAGGTACAGTCTATGCAATATGATGAACCAGAAATATCAGTGACAAAAAATAAATTTCCAAAAGATATATGGTGATGTTCACCATCATGGATGGATCTAGTTCAACTACACCAATGTATGTAATGGTCATGATGCAAAAAAATTTAAGTCAACACCTGTACACCAGGTTATGTGATGATGGAAGGGTAATGATGATGTAAAACCCTCAAAATACATGTTCAATAAAAACCGAAAACAAAAAGAATATGGAGACCTTAAATTTGAATGATTTGATGCAGATACAGTTGATACAAACATGGGCAAGATAAGCAAAATGGCAGTCATGGTGAGGAAATATGAGCTGTAAAAAAACTGGGATACTGAACACATTTTTTTCAGCAGGGCTTGAAAAATTATATTTCCCTGTATGGGACAAGTCACATGATTATAATTAAACCATTTTACCTGTACGGGACAAGTCACATGATTATAATTAAACCATTTTCCCTGTATGGGACAAGTCACATGATTATAATTAAACCATTTTCCCTGTATGGGACAAGTCACATGATTATAATTAAACAATTTTCCCTGTATGGGACAAGTCACATGATTATAATTAAACCATTTTCATAATCTATATACAATCGTGAGCAACTGATGTAACTTCAATTAACCAGTACATATTTTAACTTTTCCAAAACTGCAAGAAAATTATTATCATCATTATTATTATTATTATTATTATGACTTTATTTAAAGAGGGTAACTCAATTAGCACTAATCTACCTTGAGGCCCTTATTCAAAGAAATTTATTTTTGCTGCATCTGTAAAGCCATTGTATATACTGGGTTTTTTAAAGAGGAAATAGAGTGGGCATTTCTAATCTCAACTGGAATATTATTCCAGAGCAAAGTTCCAGAGTATTGGAAACTTTTTTTTAAATAATTCCTTATTTGGTTTGGGAATTTGGTAATGTTTGGTAGACATTGATCACAGGTGGGGAGTATTTCCAGGTAGCCTATACTTGAATAGTGATTGTAAATATTCAGGAGCATTATTATTGGCTATCCTGTACATTAATTTGGCTTTTCTTAAACAGATTCGGTCTTTAATAGGTAGTATTTTTAACTTACCAACTAAATTTTCCTTGCTTTCTTTCTGGATTGATATTAACTCAAAAGCTCTTTTTTGGAGATGTGCCAGCTTTGCTAAAGTTTTTATCATTTGAATTACCCCATACTGTATTACAGTAGTCTAAGTAGGGTTGTATGTAACTGTTATAAAATAGTTTTCTGTGCTTTTCCAGAAGAAAGTGTCTTATCCTACTGAGAAGCCATAAACTTGAATTGACTTTTTTACTGATATGAAATGAACTTTTATGCTTTGCTTTAATTTGTAGATAATTCAATAGTGCATCAGACTTGTAATGGTAGGGTCACTGGTTCGTTATACACACAGGTCAGTCCAGGCCAGCTGTCTCAGTGTGTTATTGGGACATACCATTTCATTGGTATGATGTTGCTAATAATGTGTGGAGAGTGCCATTGAAATCTATAACCCTTTTTAATAATGTGTGGAGAGTACCATTGAAATCTATATCCCTTTTTAATAATGTGTGGAGAGTGCCATTGAAATCTATAACCCTTTCTAATAATGTATGGAGAGTGCCATTGAAATCTATAACCCTTTCTATTAATGTGTAGAGATTGCCATTGAAATCTATAACCCTTTCTATTAATGTGTAGAGAGTGCCATTGAAATCTATAACCCTTTCTATTATTGTGTAGAAAGTGCCATTGCAATTTATAACCCTTTCTAATAATGTATGGAGAGTGTCATTGAAATCTATAACCCTTTCTAATAATGTGTAGAGAGTGCCATTGAAATCTATAACCCTTTCTAATAATGTATGGAGAGTGCCATTGAAATCTATAACCCTTTCTAATAAGGTGTAGAGAGTGCCATTGAAATCTATAACCCTTTCTATTAATGTGTAGAGAGTGCCATTGAAATCTATAACCCTTTCTATTATTGTGTAGAGAGTGCCATTGCAATTTATAACCCTTTCTAATAATGTATGGAGAGTGTCATTGAAATCTATAACCCTATCTAATAATGTATGGAGAGTGGCATTGAAATCTATAACCCTATCTAATAATGTATGGAGAGTGGCATTGAAATCTATAACCCTATCTAATAATGTGTAGAGAGTGCCATTGAAATCTATAACCCTTTCTAATAATGTATGGAGAGTCATTGAAATCTATAACCCTATCTAATAATGTATGGAGAGTGTCATTAAAATCTATAACCCTATCTAATAATGTATGGAGAGTGTCATTGAAATCTATAACCCTTTCTAATAATGTATGGAGAGTGTCATTGAAATCTATAACCCTATCTAATAATGTATGGAGAGTGTCATTGAAATCTATAACCCTATCTAATAATGTATGGAGAGTGTCATTGAAATCTAAAACCCTATCTAATAATGTATGGAGAGTGGCATTGAAATCTATAACCCTATCTAATAATGTGTAGAGAGTGCCATTGAAATCTATAACCCTTTCCAATATTGTGTAGAGAGTGCCATTGAAATCTATAACCCTTTCTAATAATGTATGGAGAGTGCCATTGAAATCTATAACCCTTTTTATTATTGTGTAGAGAGTGCCATTGCAATTTATAACCCTTTCTAATAATGTATGGAGAGTGCCATTGAAATCTATAACCCTTTCTAATAAGTTGTAGAGAGTGCCATTGAAATCTATAACCCTATCTAATAATGTATGGAGAGTGGCATTGAAATCTATAACCTTTCTAATAATGTGTGGAGAGTGTCATTGAAATATATTACCCTTTCTAATAATGCCTACTTTGCTAGGCAAGCTAAATAAATAGATGTATTTGCTGATTTACTGTCACACTTCTCACAACCTTTTCTTCAAGTCTTTAATACTGATACAAATAACAAATTTAAACCAGGTACAACTCAGGTAATGCACATGAAACCAGCCCAAAGCTATGAAAGTTGATTGCACAAACAAAGCAAGAACAAAACACAAAAATTGAATTACTATACAGAATCTGTGTGATTCTTAGGCTGATATTTACATAGTTGATGCAATGAATTAATATATAAAACTAGCAAGACTGAACACTGATGAACATTCCCACTTTATATGCTAAAGGCATGAATTTATTCCTCTTTTGTGGCTTGATAACTGTGAAAAAAGAACTTGCAGATTGCATCAGCAACATGATTAGGATGGTTTCACACCAACTTTTCCCAATTGTTTCTCAGTTTTTCTGTCATATCTGTTATTTCCTTGACTAATAAATCTTTTGTGATACAGTGCTTTTGCAAAGATTTGAATTTCACATATATACCAATTATTTACTATTTTTGAATTGATGCAAAACTGTATTCTAAATAGTGTTATTGGAACTGTGATGACAATATTCAAACTTAGTATAACATTTTTTTTATATATATTCTTGTTACACTGTGATTGGATATGAAGTTTTAGTAATTTGGCAAAGTAAAGTACATTAGCTTTTCAAAACATCACACAGACAGACAGACTCACACACATGCAATTCATTAACACATTTCTCTGCTAAAGACACTTAGGTGTCGTATGGCATGAAAGATACTGTTTATATGCAACCATCAAGAGCTAGGATTTGGTCATGTTAATACATGGTATTATCATGATGAACATTTAAGTGGTAATATTAATACATGATATTATGCTGATGAACACTTAAGTTGTCATGTTAATACATGGTATTATGCTGATGAAAACTTAAATGGTCATGTTAATATATGGTATTATCATGATGAACATTTAAGTGGTAATGTTAATACATGGTATTATGCTGATGAACACTTAAGTGGTCATGTTAATACATGGTATTATGATGATGAACATTTAAGGGGTCATGTTAATACATGGTATTATTATGTTAACATTTAAATTGTCATATCAATACATGGTATTTTGACGAAAAACATTTAAGTGGTTGTGTTAATATACAGCATTATGCTGATGAATATTTAAAGGATCATGTTAATACATGGCATTATCATGTTGAACATTTAAGTTGTCATGTTAATACATGGTATTATCATGTTGAACATTTAAGTTGTCATGTTAATACATGGTATTAACATGATGAGCATTTGAGTGGTCATGTTAATACATGATATTATGCTGATGAACATTTAAGGGGTCATGTTAATTCATGGTATTATTATGATAACATTTAAGTGGTCATGTTAATACACCATATTATGCTGATGAACTTTTAAGTGGTCATGTTAATACATGTTACTATGATGATGAGCACTAAAGTGGTCATGTTAATACATAGTATTGTGCTGATAAACACTTAAGTGCAGTATGTATGTATAACACATTTATAATAACTAATTATCAATAAGTGCAGCATGTAAGTATAACACATTTCAAATAACTTTTATTATGCATTAAAAGTTTGTCACTTCTTACTTTGTACATAAAGTGTTCCAGTCAGTGATTGGTTATCTGGGTTTAAATAGTCATAAATAAACATGAATTTGTTCAGTCACTCTCTGATACTGGGAAAAACTGCTAGCATTAAGAGTCCTTGCTTTTGTCAAAAGAATATCAGTTGTTAAACACCTTATTAATTTGAAAGATAGTGATAACATTTGGACTCCTCTGATTTTTCCCATGAATACATACTGAGCATTTCATATGGTTTCTATGGTAGAGAGAAAACTGGAATACCATTTGGAATCTTCTGCTTTTTTTATCCCTATACAGAACAATGAAATTAATGTTTCTCATTGCAGAAGAGACACTGCTCTGTTCTAAGTAAAATATTTCATCATTTGGAACCATATACTTTATTCTATAAATTTATATAGCAACTGAACTTATCACATCATTTGGAATCTTTTTTTTTCTCCATATAATACAGTCTTAGCTGTATAATTTGGAAGCCTCCAATTTATTCCATGTTTATCACTCTGAAATGAAGCTCTCTGTGAAAAAAATACTGCTATGATTTGGAATCTTCCACTTTGTCTGTTGAATCACTCATCAGCATATTTAACTGGTGTCGAGCACTTTCTAGAAATATATCTAGGCTAGCTAACTGTCTCCTGTGCAAATTTTTGTCAGCCTGAAAAACAAATTTAAAAAAGATTAAAATAAAAACTGAAAGTAGCATTCATACAAATTTTTTCATGTAAAATATATCTCTTTGAGAATACTCATCCAATCATAATACCTGAGTAAAACTAATACTACCTCACAAAGGTGGCGCTCTACAGTTTCATATTTAGCATAGAGTTAGAATTTTAAAGAAAAAGAGTTTCCCTGGGTTTCCTCACTAGTTATACTGGCTATTTAAAAGAGACTTTGTATATCTTAGGTCTTGTTCAAAGAACCTTTAATTCCCTTTATTTTGATGTATGATGGATGGGTGTAATATGGGTTAGAGAGTATACAGCTTGGCCTTACTTCAGATGTGCACCTTTCAAAAAAGTGCTAGCTCTACTTGCTCATTTTCACTTCTCGAACTTCAGAGGTAAATTGTAAAAAAATAGAGCCGATAACTTTTTTTACATTTTATGTATTTGGTAATTCATTCATTGCACTTTTAGAAGCTAGTATTATCTAGTTTGGCAAAATTCATTTTCCATATTTTAATAGCTACCAAGAATAGTGTACTTTAGTCAAATTCAGGTTGACTTTTGGAGCACAGGGGAGCAGTTATTTTAGTTAGCAATGTCCTAAGATCATTTAAAATTTTCAAAAATACAATATCCAAAGAAATTTCAGCCACATTACATGAAAGTAATATATAGGTATGCCAACATTCTCTCCACTATGCATGTTTAAAATGCAAACAACTTCACCTTACATACATCACTCTCTCAAAAATACATAATAACTGGTGAGCGCCACCAAATCCAAACTTCCCAGACAACACTTTTAGCTAAAATAAGTTATCTGCTCCTGTTGGTGGCTGTTGGACAGAGTGATATCCCTTTGGTATTGGGATTGGCACTAACTCTCATGAATGTTTTAGTTACTACTGGAGCATCAGATATCCTCTCTATGTGGATGCTAGTGCGGGAAGGCTGGGGGGGGGTTGCATGTGTATTATAATTGGGTAAGTATTCTCAAGGAAACATTTTTTTGTTGAAAATATTGGTTTCTTCTTTAAATATGTTACCCAATCCTAATATCTTAGGAGAATTTGTACCAAGTGGAGAGAGATACATCCCCTTACCCTGGAGAGGCCATCTCTGATCCCCTAAGGTAAGCGAGACTGATTCTAGATAACCCAACTGGAAAAGACTCCATCTATCAGGGAGTGATTTTAACATAGGAATATTTTCCTCTTGCAAATCCAGTGGAAGTTGTGAAGCTGTGTCTGTATGAAGAGGTCAAACAATCTGGAATGGTAACCTTTGAACCACGGATAAAGGTTCCTCCAGATCAATTTGAGTCATAAAGGATGAGAGATCTTTGATAAGGACTGGAGACATGTACTTGGCTCTGCATCCCACAGCATGGCTAATGATAGAGAACAGTTTACACTTATACACAATGATTGTGCTGATTGTCCAGACTTCATGAGCCAATATCTGGAGCAAATTCATTGGTGTGGGTTTAGTCTGATGCACAGGACACTTTATTCATGATAAAAATGCCTGGGTTGCTATAATCTACTGAGGCATGATCTCCCTCAATGAAACAGCTCCATGTTTCTGCAAGACCACTTTAGAGCTCCTGTCGATGATCTTGATATGAAGTATCCAGAATAGACATGAATTATTTCCAATATCTGATTCCTCATGAATGGTAATGAAAGCAGGGGGCTACATTGGTGATATTGATCCATCATGGTGGAACTGCAAGCTATAGAATGTTGTGTCTCTGTTATGAAGGGGACGGTACTATAAATAACGCCAATTTATTTCGTTTGCTAAAGTCCCTCAGCGCCCTGAATTGATACCACAATTTATCATGTATATCTTGTGGTCATCTAAACTTGCAGCACTCATGAGTCAGATCCCAAAAGTGAGTGAACTGACGTCTCTTGAAAACTGAGACCCCATGATGGATATCACATGCTGGAAGTGTTTTGAGATACTATGTGGGTGTGATCGATCCATGAGGATGTCAATATAAACTGTACATCTTCCACAGGAAGTGCCCAGTACTACGCAGTTATGAGTCATGGAACTGGACAAGTTCCATGACTGGTGGCTGATACTGTGGCCCACTGCAATCAGAGTTACATGGCCAGGTCCAGTCATGTGGGAACACGATCATCCTGGCTGGCATGACACTGTCCAGCTCTTGCGGTTGGGACGGGGTATGGGATATTGATCCAAATATCCAGTCAATTATTTTGTTTTGTGAGACTGTAAATAATGTTTTTAGCTGCTTTTCATCTCAAGAAACCCTGGTTCAAACACTGGAATGCAAGCAGATGTTTTCATTTCCAATTCTATGACCAGGGTTCCTGCAGACTTAACAAAAACAAATTTCATGACACTAAGGGAACTTACTCTTGTCATATGAATTGAAACTATTCATCAATTGTAATTTTACCATTTTATTTAATCGGTTCACAGTGCTCTATGAAATTTGCAGTAATTAATTTCTTTAACTCCATTGTCAGAAATTCCATGACTTTTCCAAAACTTTTCAAGGTTTTGACAAATTCCATAGCTTTTCAAGGCCCTTGAAATTTATTTTTTAAATTCCAAAACTTTTCCAGGATTCCATGACCTGCAGGAACCCTGTATGATTTACTTGAATCCATAATATTCAAGTGTAACATTTATTCACTGGCTGACAACCAGAGAAACTGCACGTGTTGATTGGTTGTCAGACTGGTCTCACCCATTCTAAATCTACAAGACAAAATAAAGCAGACCCTACACTGTGTAGTGTGTCCTGTTCTTCTAAGAATCCCTGCTGGGTTACCACTATGAAAAATACCTGTAGCGTGGTTCGATTGACCAGTACAGGTAAAGAATTATAACTACATTACTAATATGTAGAAAGTGGACACTAATGAGTCAGTTTTAGTCACAAACATGTATTCCTTTGAAATTATGACAACATGTACAGGTAGAATCACTGGAAAGTTGCTTATAGTACTTAACATGTACAAACTGGAAAGCAAGTAATCAATTCTAGTAACAGCTTACTCACAGGAAAGTCAGTTGTTTAGATGCCTGTATCGATAAAAATCAGTCAAGCATCGCTTACAGTGACATGCATCAGCAGAAACACTACTGAGTAAATCATGTATAGAAATCTTACATGAATTTATCCAATCTGAGCGGAAGGGGCCCAGATTGGCTGAGTGGTCTAAATCGCTATCCGTTACGTATCACTGCCATCTCACCTCTGTCTTCGTGGATTCGATTCTAAAATTCGGGGAGTGTGGATATGTGTGAAAGCTTGACATTAGCTTTTCATGGGTCAGTGGTTCTTTCTGGTGATTTCCCGGTTTTTTCCTCCGCCATTAATACTGGCCACCATGTATAGCCTATCGCATGCTGAAAAATGGCGTTAAGCTCCACAACAACAACACCAACCTGAGCGAGAGGCTATACAATAATATGAACAAATTTCCTATATTACACACAAAAAGCTGCACATAAAAATGAAGATGAAGCACAATTATGAGACAACATTACCTGTGTGAGAAGGCCCAATGATGGTAACAACTGATAAAATAAATAAAGTGTCACATTAATGACTATAAATTAGTGTTAGTAGACTGTGTAATGAAGGCAATGAAGCGTCAGTGTAATACCAGTTCAAAATACTACCTGTAGGAAGGTTTAATGAGGGCCTGTACAGGTAAATTCAGTGAAGCTTGGAGCACAGATGCTAATATTGCACTGGTATAGAAAACTTACTTGTATTTATCCAGTCAGAGTGAGAATTATACACATGTTAAGAATTTTCTATAGCTCACTTCACACTTTCATGCATATAGAAGTTAAAACTATAGCGGAACTATTGTGGAAATGCATAGACTACACATGCAAATATGTCAATACTATTAAGGTAATGTTAATACATACAGCAAGGTAATAATCATAAAGGCAGAACTTTGTCATCATAGGAAACATAGATGGAGTATGCTTCCATTTTGAAGTAAAGACTGCTCAAGCTTAAGTACAGAACTTCCCCAAACTTGGTAGACGATATTGCGAGATCCATCTTGATAAAAGCAGGTTGCTGGGCACGAGCATAAGTAGTAATTGAGATATTCACAGGATTTGCTGCCAAACTCTCAATATCACTCTGCTCAACAGCCATCTTTTTGTTACAAGTATTATCTGAAAGGGCTGGAATTGCAAGGTAATAGTAGTTCTAAGGCATTACGATTTAGTAACGTACTTAAGAAGAAATATATGCAAGCTAAGGAACACAGCAGAGAGTCTCTTGATGCTCCAAATGTTGATAAACATGCATTAAACAAGAATATAGATAGCATGGAGGTAATGCACTTGCTTTACACCAAAGAGTTAAATGCTAGATATGGTATTTACAAAGGTAAATGACGACCTGCTCATCTAAAGCCCATTATTTTAAAATGAAATACATTTTATGTAGATACAAGTAGATTTTCTTATGGGTATATTTTTTAATGTGGACTCCCTTTTCCCAATATACATTAAACCAGATTTGGTTAAGTGCACACTTTTTCATGTGGATTCCCTTTTACCCAAATACTTTTTTCATATCTCCCAATGTAATATTGTAATACAGAGATAAAAACAAACCTTTCTCAACTCCTCAAAGTATGTTTTCATTTCTTCCCTTGTGGCCTCCACAGCTTGTTTAATCTGTTCTCTGCTAGATTTCCTCTCTTCTTCCAACATCGCATTCAATAAGGCCTTCAGGATGAAAAAATTCATATAAATCATGAAAAATGTATAATCTTGTTAATAGAAAGATATAAACCATTTTCCCTAAAACCATCTAATTAACCAGTCAGATATTAAGATTTGTTATTTTTTACATTCAATAAATTGTTAACTGCATTTAACAATATTCACTTTATTATCATTATGATATCAAGACATAAACATTCTTCCACATTGTAGCATAACTCGACATTTCTAAACAGTGTGGCAAATTGTGGCATAAATTCACTTTGCTACACACTATAGCATTAACTCCATATAACATTTCAGGTATTATTCCATAAAACTACATTGTGGCACAACTACACATGGCTACATATTGTGGCATAACTCCACATAACTATAGCAGGGCATAATTCCACATATCTATAAACTGGCATAACTCCACATAGATTAACTAAGGCATAACTCCACATGTCTACAAACTGTGGCATAATTCCACATAGCTACATGCTGTGCATAATTCCACATGTCTACAAACTGTGGCATAACTCCACATAGCTACATGCTGTGACATAACTTCACATAGCTATTTGCTGTGCATAATTCCACATGTCTACAAACTGTGGCAGAACTCCACATAGCTACATGCTGTGACATAACTTCACATAGCTATTTGCTGTGCATAATTCCACATGTCTACAAACTGTGGCATAACTCCACATAGCTACATACTGTAGCATGTATCTATAAAAGCATGATAACTCCACACTGTTACAGAGTGATATAAAGTCCTTAAAATTATGTGATATATAGGACCACACACAAATGATCAACTGACTAGATATAAATGAAACTCATTGAATAAAAAAAGCAGATTGTGGCATACAATATTATTCAGCAAGTTTCATAAATATCATATTAAATGAAAACTTGTATAAAAATCTCCAAGATGTAATCAGATAACTGAAATTTGGATAAAAAATGACCTGTTAACAGAGATGGTAGAGTGATTGGATGATGTACTAATAAGCAATGGAAATCAAACAAGATTAAGAACTCTTAAAAACTTCAGGACAATGGTGAAAATGAAGTTAGATGTTAATGAATGACATGAGGTATGACTTGTGAATCTCCAATAACAAAGGAAATCAGGTAAAGAGGACTAAAATTCAAGTGTTTTAGAGTTGATCTTTCATAGTCATATTATTTCTTTAGCATCACAACAAGCATGGTTTTCATTTTTGTGGCCACACTATTAATAGTGAGATCTTGTTAATCTTATATGCTTCAGACTGATATCCAATTTAAGGACATTAACAAGATGTCTGATTTAAAGCACAAGATGTCCTATTTTAGGCATTGACAAAATGTCTGATTTAAGGCACTGACAAGATGTCTGATTTAAGGCACTGACAAGATGTCTGATTTATGGTATTGACAGAATGTCTGATTTAAGGCATTGATAAGATGTCTGGTTTAAGGGCATTGTCAAAATGTCTGATTTAAGGGCACTGACAAGATATCTGATTTAAGGGTATCGACAAGCTGTCTAGTTTAGAGCACTGACAAGATGTCTGGTTTAAGGGCATACAAAAGATGTCTGATTTAAGGGCACTGACTAAGTTGTCTGGTTTAAGGGTATTCACAAGATGTCTTATTTGAGGCATTGGCAAAATGTCTCATTTAAGGGCACTGACCAAGATGTCTGGTTTAAAAGCATTCACAAGATGTCTGATTTAAGGGCTCTGACCTAGATGTCAGCTTTAAGGGCATTGAAAAGATGTCTGATTTAAGGCATTGACAAAATGTCTGATTTAAGACATTGACAAGATGTCTGGTTTAAGTGTATTGACAAAATGTTTGCTTTAAGGGCATCAACAAGATGTCTGATTTATGGGCATTCACAATATGTCTGATTTAAAGAATTGACAAGATATCTGGTTCAATGTATTGACAACATGTCTGATTTAAAGGCATTCACAAGATGTCTGATTTAAGAGTATGTGGCAGATTTGTGAACAAAACTGCAGTGTTTGAAAAAGGTTTTCACTCAGTGGGATTAATAAAAATTAACATGACTATTTTTTTAAAATCTGCTTAAAGGGACAAGTCAAAATTAAAAATGCCTAAAGGACAAGTCTCGGTTTACAATGCCTAGTAGACAATGCAGGATTAACAATACCTAGAGAACAATTTAGGCTTAACAATGACTAGAGGACAAGGCAAGATTAACAATGCCTAAAAGACAAATAACATTGCCTTGAGGACAATGCAGGAATACCAATGTCTAGAGGGACAAGCAGGACTAACAATGTCTAGAGAACAATGCAGGATTACCAATGCCTAGAGGGCATGGCAGAATTAACAATACCTAGAGGACAATGTAGGATTAACAGAGCCTAGAGGACAATGCAGAATTAACATTGCCTTGAGGACAATGCAGAATTAACATTGCCTTGAGAACAATGCAGGATTAACAGTGCCTAGAGAGCAAGGCAGAATTAATATGCCTAAAGGGCAATGCAAGATTAACAATGCCTAGAAGACAATGCAAGATTAACAATGCCTAGAGGACAAGGCAAGATTAACAATGCCAAGAAGAAATGCAAGATTAACAATGCCTAGAGGACAAGGCAAGATTAACAATGCCTAGAGGACAAGGCAAGATAATGTCTAGAGGACAAGGCAAGATTAACAATGCCTAGAGGACAAGGCAAGATAAACAATGTCTAGAGGACAAGGCAAGATTAACAATGCCTAGAGGACAAGGCAAGATAAACAATGTCTAGAGGACAAGGCAAGATTAACAATGTCTAGAAGACAAGGCAGGATGAACAATGTCTAGAGGACAAGGCAAGATTAACAATGTCTAGAGGACAATGCAAGATTAACAATGTCTAGAAGACAAGGCAGGATGAACAATGTCTAGAGGACAAGGCAAAATTAACAATGTCTAGAGAACAAGGAAGGATGAACAATGTCTAGAGGACAAGGCAAGATTAACAATGTCTAGAGGACAAGGCAAGATTAACAATGTCTAGAGGGCAAGGCAAGATTAACAATGTCTAGAGGATAAGGCAGGATGAACAATGCCTAGAGGACAAGGCAAGATTAACAATGTCTAGAGGACAAGGCAAGATTAACAACGTCTAGATGACAAGGCAGGATTAACAATGTCTAGAGGACAAAGCAAGATTAACATTGTCTAAAGGGCAATGCAAGATTAACAATGCCTAGAGGACAAGGCAGGATGAACAATGTCTAGAGGACAAGGCAAGATTAACATTGTCTAAAGGGCAATGCAAGATTAACAATGCCTAGAGGACAAGGCAGGATGAACATAATCAGATCCAGTTGAAACTCGTAAAAGTAGTCACATTCTCTTCCTTAAACATTTAAAATTCATTTATGATCACTTTTAACAAATGAAAGCAACCAATAAAAACTCAATGTTTTTCCCAAACTGTGGCTTCTGTTTTCATGGATTAATACATGATGGTAAACAAAGACCTATGTGAAGTGCTTAACATTTGTCCATCATTGTAAATTGTACCTTAATATAATGGTCATTCATAAACAACATTAAATATTTATGCAGTAATATTTCAGGATCAGTCTTGTTTATAGTTCCACATTTTTTCCGCTGGAAAGTCTTTGCATTCAATTACATTATTGGTCAAGTGAAAATATGTATAAATAGGACTTGATAAACAAATAATTCAATCCTGTTATGGTTAATCTATAGGAATCCTTTTTGATCAGAATTAATAGTTGTATACTGATATAATTCAAGACAAAATTATTTAAATTATTCATTTTAATTACTAAGATCTTACTGACTTTGGATTAACACATTATTTTGGAATTATTGTGAACTCATTCAAAGACATGCTGGACTGCAGCATTGTGGTACATCAGAACACTAAGTGTCAGTTAAATTTGTGTTGTAGAGAAATAAATTGTTCATTTTACAAAAATTGTTTGGTTTCACTTTTTTTCTGTTACATAGTTTAAGATCTAGAGTTGTAAGAACTGATAAGGCAATGAGTGGATGGTACTGTTTTGTTATTTTATATCAAATAGGTCTCTAGAATGAAGAAAATGGCAAGAAGAAAAAAAGATTAAATGACTGATTAATACAAAGTGTATTCATTCCACTCCATTATTATATCACATTCAGATCATGTTCATATTTATAAAGTCATGGAAACAGAATAGTCTACAAATTTTTGCCAATTAAAAAAATTAATTGCAATTAAAATGATCAAGCTATAAAAGAACACATGAGAATTTTTAGTTCTTGTTATTGTTCCTTTCTTTCAGGTCATTTTAGTATAAACATAATAAACACCTACTTGTCACTGCCACTGTTGCTTGCCTTCCTTCATGTACCTCCTCTGTATAGAGATGTGATTTGTGCCAAATTATGCCATAAAATGTAATCAGAAATAAAAGCAAAGAATGTATTGCAAATGACTTATGGCATTTGTCTGACATATTTGTTTAGAGAAAAAGAAAATGCAATACTACAATACTATGCAATACTGTGAAGAAGACTTTCTCGCCCTATATATGGTTATTGACACTGTTACTTATGAGATGGACATTGTTACTGGTGAGATGGATATTGTTACTGCTGAGATGGTCACTGATACTGCTGAGATGGACTGAACATTGTTACTGGTGAGATGTACATTGTAACTGCTGAGATAGACTGGACATTGTTACTGGTGAGATGGACATTGTTACAGGTGAGATGGACTGGACATTGTTACTGGTGAGATGGACATTGTTACTGCTGAGATGGTCACTGATACTGCTGAGATGGACTGAACATTGTTACTGGTGAGATGTACATTGTAACTGCTGAGATGGACTGGACATTGTTACTGGTGAGATGGACATTGTTACTACTGAGATGGACTGGATATTGTTACTGAAGAGATGTACATTGTAACTGGTGAGATGGACTGGACATTGTTACTGGTGAGATGGACACTTTTACTGTTGAGATGGTCATTGATACTGCTGAGATGGACTGGACATTGTTACCGGTGATATGGATATTGTTACTGGTGAGATGTGCATTGTAACTTGTGAGATGGACTGGACATTGTTACTGGTGACATTGATGTTACTGGTGAGATGGACATTACTACTGGTAAGATGGACACTTTTACTGTTGAGATGGACATTGTTTTGTTACTGCTGAGATGGACTGGATACTGTTACTGGTGAGATCGACACTGTAACTGGTGAGATGGACTGGACATTGTTACTGGTGAGATAGACATTGTTACTGCTGAGATGGTCATTGTTACTGGTGAGATTGACTGAACATTGTTACTGGTGAGATGGATATTGTTACTGGTGAGATGGACTGGACATTGTTACTGCTGAGATGGTCATTGTTACTGCTGAGATGGACTGAACATTGTTACTGGTGAGATGGTTATTGTTTCTACTGAGATGGACTGGACATTGTTACTGGTGAGATGGACATTACTACTGGTAAGATCGACACTTTTACTGTTGAGATGGACTGGATATTGTTACTGGTAAGATCGACACTGTTACTGGTGAGATGTACACTGTAACTGGTGAGATGGACTGGACATTGTTACTGGTGAGATAGACACTGTTACTGCTGAGATGGACTGGACATTGTTACTGGTGAGATGGATATTGTTACTGGTGAGATGTACATTGTAAGTGGTGAGATGGACTGGACATTATTACTGGTGAGATGGACATTGTTACTGCTGAAATGGTCAGTTTTTGCTGAAATGGACTGGACATTGTTACTGGTGAGATGGACATTGTTACAGGTATGATGGACACTGTTAATGGTGAGAGGTCATTATAACTGGTGAGATGGACATTGTTACTGGTGAGCTAAGAACACAATTTTTCTTAAATATTTTGTTTGTTAAGGATGAATGCAAACAAGAACATGAACAAACTTTACCTATATATTAGATGGTTACTAAAAGTGTCTTCTATCAAAGAATTAAATATATTCTTGACTGAGATGATAATATGGGGAACTCTTCTGATATGGAAATTGAGAAATTTGTTAGGTTTTGAATCAGGACAAGCCTATTTTAGAACAAAATGAACAATTTTATTATCACCACATTTCATTATATCATGTGTATATATGTTAGAGTGGACACAGTGTAACTATGGTATAACCATAATATATATAGTTACAAATACTTTATGACTAATTTGGGTGCCAAAATTAGCCCTTATCCCACATTGTTCTTTGGAGAAAGAATGACAACATTCTGTGCAAACCATCGTTGACAGGATGATGCTTTGGTCTGAAGCTGGAATAAAACAACTTTGAATCAAGAAGGTCGGGATGATCCCTACAAATATGATGTCCATAAACCATGACATCTCACTTGAGGCCACTTCCCTTTTCTTACCATACAACATTTATGTTTAATAAATATGACAACACCATCTTACCTGAGACTGCTTCCTTTCTTCTCTTAATGCTTCTTTTACTTGTTCTCTGCTTTTTTCTCTTTCTTCCTGCAGTTGTTTGTTAAACTCTACCTGTACATGCAAACTTGAAGACGTAAAACATTTAGAAAGTACAGATACAATGTCTTGTAAAGAAATCCAAGAAAAACTTTTTTAATTATGACTTTACAAATCTCAGAAGTAGTACTGTTAGTCTTAAAATAATGGGTGGAAATGATATCCTGGTTTTAATGTCTACCTTGATAAATAGTCAACCTCATTTAATATCACCAGAATTAAATATGTACAAAATTTGTTAGTATAACAAGGTTGCATTAGATATCTATAACAAATTACAGCTGATACACTGTTTCTGACATTTCAGTTTTGTGTCTAATTTTATGTTCTAAAATACATCCATACAATGTAGTATCATTTAATTTTGTGGAGCTATTTACATCATTTTGTTCAGAAAAAAAAGACAATATTTACGGGAACATTGTATATTTGCCTCTCAGAGTATACATATTAGTGGGTATTTAACTTCCTGGTTTACAAATACTCAAAATAAAGAATAAATATAGAATAAAACCACACTAATGCTTAAGGTGGTCACTTCAGCGCTTGAATCAACATTACCACATGTATGAACATAAAGACCTGGCCAGTTCTTACCTAAACTGTGTTTTAATCCAAGTGAATAATATCGATGGAAGCCAATGCAGCCAAGAACACTAAAGTAATGTTACAACCTCTATAAGCACAAATAAAACACCTATCAAGATCAATCGGTTCCACCATGGATTCATCTGAATGCTGAACATCAAAGAAAGCTGATGCCACCAATGTGTGAAGATGCTAACTAAACTGAAACTGGAATCGGTCCTTGTTTGCACCAGCTTCATGTACAAACCAACTTCAAGCAATATACTTGATATTATTAAATAAAAAGTACAATGAAGAATTTGTAAGCACACTTCCATAATTTGTATGCTAAATAGGTCATGTGTCATCATGAAAAAGGAAAATTTTACTGGTGACGATCAGTGCTGTGTATAGTGTATAAGTGAACCTTGCATCCAGATTAATCACACTGAATGTAGCTCAAATGACAATAAGTGAAAGATCGGACCTAATGTTTAACAGGGATTATTATGTGACATGCATTTAAATTCACACTGAATGTAGCTCAAATGGCAATAGGCGAAAGATCGGACCTAATATTTAACAGGGAGTATTATGTGACATGCATTTAAATTTACACTGAATGTAGCTCAAATGGCAATAAGCGAAAGATCGAACCTAATGTTTAACAGGGATTATTATGTGACATGCATTTAAATACACACTAAATGTAGCTCAAATGGCAATAAGCGAAAGATTGGACCTAATGTTTAACAGGGATTATTATGTGACATGCATTTAAATTCACAATGAATGTAGCTCAAATGGCAATAAGCGAAAGATCGGACCTAATGTTTAACAGGGATTATTATGTGAAATGCATTTAAATTCACACTGAATGTAGCTCAAATGGCAATAAGCGAAAGATCGGACCTAATGTTTAACAGGGATTATTATGTGACATGCATTTAAATTCACACTGAATATAGCTCAAATGGCAATAAGCAAAAGATCGGACTTAATGTTTAACAGGGATTATTATGTGACATGCATTTAAATTCACACTGAATTTAGCTCAAATGGCAATAAGCGAAAGATTGGACCTAATGTTTAACAGGGATTATTATGTGACATGCATTTAAATTCACAATGAATGTAGCTCAAATGGCAATAAGCGAAAGATCGGACTTAATGTTTAACAGGGATTATTATGTGACATGCATTTAAATTCACACTGAATGTAGCTCAAATGGCAATAAGCAAAAGATCGGACTTAATGTTTAACAGGGATTATTATGTGACATGCATTTAAATTCACACTGAATGTAGCTCAAATGGCAATAAGCAAAAGATCGGACTTAATGTTTAACAGGGATTATTATGTGACATGCATTTAAATTCACACTGAATGTAGCTCAAATGGCAATAAGCAAAAGATCGGACTTAATGTTTAACAGAGATTATTATGTTACATGCATTTAAATGTACCATGAGATTTGAATGAAACAATCTTAATAGAGAGGCTTTGTCCTAAAATCGGTGAATTATCACCTTTACTACTATTCTGTAATTAGTGTATATACTTAGTGTTTCATGAATAACAGAGATACAATCAATTGTTCAAACAGACTGCGGGTTTGTTGTTCTTTTGGATAAAAAATTACTTTGATGAAAACTTGAGGATTCAAATACTTTGATCAATTTGAATAAGTATTCAATGTGATATGCTAGTATTTTTATTATTCTATCATTTTCAGTATTACAAGTGTCTGAATACCTTATGTTTATTCTCGTTTCTCTCTGTCCTTACCTCATATCTCGATTTAAGGAATTGAGTGGAAATTACAGCTACCAGACATGTGAATTTGAACAATATAAAATACTCTTTACACTTTTTTTTTTCTCCAAAGGGTTTAAATAACAACACATGTACAAGCTACTATTTAATAACCAGATCACAGTACTGACATTGATTTCTTGATACTAGTAGCTTTTGTTAACATCTAGTAATTAAATACATTAAGAAAATAGGTGGTGGTGTTGGTGGTGATGGGTTATTCTCACATGTGACTTGTCTTTAAATTCGTACTTTGGGGCAAAAAAAACCCCCACAAAAATTGGTCCCTACAAAAATTAGTGATACTACATTATGCCCACAAAATTTCATTTTTTAATCTCATGGTTTTTACTTAAGTATGCTATCAATTTTCTTGCCAAAAACCTAAAATTCCAAAATGCAAATATCTTTGACTATGTTAAAAATATTGATGCTATGGCTTAAAAATATAATCATATCTAAATAGGAATAGTTACAAGTTGGCTACATGCATGCCTGATGTTTGCCAACTTAAGCTTCAGTGAAACACTAACAAGGATGTTTGCATTGCAAAGTGTTTTAATAGTAATCGGATCATACAAGTATTCTGAGCAAACATAATTTACCATAAAATTTACTTTTATCAGTTGAATGTTTTCTGATCGCATTGATATCAGGAAAATAGGTCATGTGAGGAGGAAATACATAAACATCAAACCTCTACGATGGGTATACTTAGAGGGAAATTGACTAGAGTCATTATGGGTATCCTTCAAAGGAAATGTAGCAAGTGTCCCATATATATATACCTCAAGGGCAATGCTGCTATAGTCCCTATGGGTATACTTCAAGGGATATTTGGCTCTAGTCCCTATGGGTATACTTCAAGGGATATTTGGCTCTAGTCCCTATGGGTATACTTCAAGGGATATTTGGCTCTAGTCCCTATGGGTATATTTCAAGGGATATTTGGCTCTAGTACCTATGGGTATACTTCAAAGGAAATGAGACTGGAGTCTCTATGGGTAAACTACAAAGGAAATGTGACTATAGTCCCTATGGGTATACTTTAAGGGAAATGTGACTACAGACCCTATGAGTATACTTAAAGGGAAATGTGACTATTGCTCCTATAGGGTACACTTAGAAGGGCAATGTGACTCAAGACCCTATGGGTAGACTTAAATGAAAATGTGACTCAAGACCCTATGGGTAGACTTAAATGAAAATGTGACTCAAGACCCTATGGGTAGACTTCAAGAGAAATGTGACTCAAGACCCTATGGGTAGACTTCAAGAGAAATGTGACTCAAGACCCTATGGGTATACTTCAAGAGAAATGTGACTCAAGACCCTATGGGTAGACTTCAAGAGAAATGTGACTGGAGTCCTAATGAGTATACTTCAAGGGAAATGTGACTATCCCCCTAATGGGTATACTTCAATGGAAATGTGACTCAAGACCCTATGGGTAGACTTAAATGAAAATGTGACTCAAGACCCTATGGGTAGACTTAAATGAAAATGTGACTCAAGACCCTATGGGTAGACTTAAATGAAAATGTGACTCAAGACCCTATGGGTAGACTTCAAGAGAAATGTGACTCAAGACCCTATGGGTAGACTTCAAGAGAAATGTGACTCAAGACCCTATGGGTATACTTTAAGAGAAATGTGACTCAAGACCCTATGAGTAGACTTCAAGAGAAATGTGACTGGAGTCCTAATGAGTATACTTCAAGGGAAATGTGACTATCCCCCTAATGGGTATACTTCAATGGAAATGTGACTCAAGACCCTATGGGTAGACTTAAAGGGAAATGTGACTGGAGTCCTTATATGAAGGATAAACTGCTCCACTAAAGTCAAGGATGCACAACCAACTGACATCTAACACATATACGGAACCTGGTTGTCTCATGCAGACCATGCTTTTCAAGGTATCAGTCAAGGTTTGAGTTTGATAACAATAAAGGTTAAAGATTTTTTTTAAAACCTAGTTTTGAAACTCAACATTAAACCAACCTACAAACAGAAATGGATTTAAATTTTCAATTTGAACATGGGTTTATGGCCTGAATATGTGCTTAAGTCTTTACAAGAAACTTAAAATTACTCATTTTGTTTTTTAATGCCAATCCAAGGTAAACATTCAGGAACCTGGTGCCTAAAAATTGTTGTTGGGATGAATGGGGAAGTAAAAACTTGGTTTCCTATTGCCTTTATTATACTGTTTCAGATACTGAAAAGCCTGTTGCTGTATGAAATTAGACTGTGGTTGAGACCAGTGCTTTTGAGTGCAATTCTGACCTGTCAATTTCTGTAACATTTTTAGACTAGGACCATGGGGGAGTATTAGGCAAGGGCCCCAAAGCCCTCCCAGCTGAAAAGACAAATAAGGGTAGCTTGGTGGCTCCACCTTGTGGCAAAAAATCTATCAGTGGATGCCCCAAAATCCACAAATCCTACATATGATCACTGGATGAGTGGACCTGAATGAAGGATTTGGCCATTCCTTAACAGTCAGTCAGCCAGGACAGTGAGCCTGATGGAAATGTGTCTTATATCTGTGGTCATATTTAGCATCAAGTACCAGCACTGAAGCTACCAGTCAAAATACATAGGAAGGATGATTAGTTTCCCCCACAACCTCCTGCCTGTAGTTTAAGCAGGTAGGCCACTACATTTGACATGATAAGGACTCTTTTCCATAGTGTTAGTCCTTCCAGACATGAAAAGCCTTGAAACCTTTGTTCTCAGAAACCTGATATGGAAAAGCAATTCCTCCAGACCCAACACTGACCATGTCAAAGTCAAGCAACAGGTGAGCACCTCAACAAACCATAGTTTCTAGTTGGGGCTTTTCCAGAGGGATACCTGCTGTGACCCAATTTCCAGTTGGGGCTTTTCCAGAGGGATACCTGCTGTGACCCAATTTCCAGTTGGGGCTTTTCCAGAGGGATACCTGCTGTGACCCAATTTCCAGTTGGGGCTTTTCTAGAGGGATACCTGCTGTGACCCAATTTCCAGTTGGGGCTTTTCTAGAGGGATACCTGCTGTGACCCAATTTCCAGTTGGGGCTTTTCTAGAGGGATACCTGCTGTGACCCAATTTCCAGTTGGGGCTTTTCTAGAGGGATACCTGCTGTGACCCAATTTCCAGTTGGGATTTTTCCATCGGGATACCTGCTGTGACCCAATTTCCAGATGGGGCTATTCCAGAGGAATACCTGCTGTCACAATGAGTGAGCTAAGTTGCTATGATTTTCTCACTGTAATCCACCCATTGTTGGAAATTAACTCTGTGGGTTTGATAATTGATAAAATAATGCAGACATATGAAGTTGAGATTGGTGACAAATTCCAAATGAACAAAATGTTTTGATTGCTCAATATCTAAAATTTCCCAGTTCACTTAAAAGTCTAAGAAATCTAAACAGGATGGGAGAGTGTTGATGCACATCACCAGAATAGTATTTATCATGTTTTTTAAGGGTGTGCTTCAGATATGCTGCAGTTACTGTTAATGAAGTCAAACAGTACAAGGTGAAGCTTGTGAAAGCCCATGAATTTGTGATGAGTCCAAATGAGTGCTCAAAACTGATTCTCCTTGGATATTGAGAGACTTTCTGGTCAATGTTACAAGTATTGCTGTGAAAACTTAACTTAAATAGGTAAAATCCAGCATAAGGTTTGACGCCAGGCAGTGGAAAGGGGAATTAAATTGTAAGAGTTCCTTCCTTCCATCTACATCTTGGAAGGATGGGAAAAACATGTTTGTCTCTCTGGGAGGGCTGGATTTGGAAAGTGGAAGAGATTTTCTCCTAAAATTAATGTGTTTGAGAAATATTTCCAAAAGAGAAGCAAACAAGTTGACACATTTCATTTGTCTTTATTGCATGGTTTTTATGCAACCTTATCTGCAAACTTTCTTTGATGGATGTATGGATAGACAAAGCAACAAGATTAAATCAAGATGCACTGGTGCAAACTTGTTGCGATTGATACTTTAAGACACCAAAGATATATACAGCTGAGCCTGCTTTATGTGTGTGTGTGCATGTGCGTGATCTGAATTTTTAACATAGCTTTAAAAATTTTTCAGTCTGCAGTGTGGTACTTTAACCACTAGGCCACTGGAGAGGTGAGCCCTGTTTAAGAGCCACCTCTATTAGACAAATACCAGAATAACATAACCAGTTTTCAATAACTATTACCAGCAAATTATGGCTGATGGCAAAATATTTTTTGTTGTACCTTTGCTTTCTCTAGCTCCTCCTCTGCCTTTATTCTCTCCTCTTTCACTATTTGTTCTATCTGTTTAGCCAGAGATGCTTTCTCTTCCTATGCCAGTAGAAAAACAAGAGCAACATTCAGTTCACATTTGTAAGAATATTGTCAAAATCTTATCACACTCTGACACAATACTTATAGAAGCAGAATAAGGTCATTTTAAGAAAACTATCACATAAGCAGATATCATGCCGTAAAAACTATCACTGTGACATATTGATTACAAGGACAACACTTATAGAAGCAGAATAATGTCATGACATGAAAATTATCACACAGTAAAAAAACATTTACATAAGCTGAACAATGTCATGTTATGAAACTTAGCACACTGTGAAATAACACAGAAGCAGACTCATTCCATGAAAATTATTACACTGTGATACAACACAGAAGCAGAAAATGTCATATGAAATTTACCACATTGTCATATAAAATCTAGTGTTTTAAGATAACCTAAAACTGACATTTTTTCATGATAATTTTCAATTATCTGATTAAATCAGAGTAATAAACAAGATATACATCTATCAGATAGGTTATCATTTTCTGTTTGCAAACTAAAAGCATGTAGATGCTAAGCTTACTGCAGCTAAACAGCCATTTGATAGTCTCTGAAGGCAATCAGTTGCCATTTTTGCATTGTGATTCTTCTTAGAATGGTTCACTAAACTGTATTCAAGTTCTGAATGTCAAGATGAATTAAATGAGAATTAAAAGAGCCAGTCTCTGGCTCAGCAAAAATGAAAGCTGATTATCAATGTAAACCTCACAGAAACTATACAATGCTGCTTTATTCTAAACTTATTTATGAAAAATGCCAGTATCAGCTAATTATTTTGTTCTAAAATTATTGCAGAAAAGTAATGGTATTAGCTAATCACAAGCATAAAACTGCAATATCACTCAGCAAGATTAATGTATAATACAATGTCTTTTCATTTTGCATGTATTAAGTGCAGTCTCAAAAATTATTTAGCAAACTCCTTCACAGGTCCCTAACTTCAAAAGAATACAGTATTTTATGTTATATTATTTCTGAAATTTCTGACCTAATGATCATGCTTGTTTTATTTTGTTTGTGTATGATTTATATTTATATTCTTTTTAATTTTAAAGAGGCTTTTGTTTAAAAGGTACATGTATATAATTGATATAGGAAGTAAGTGATGGATTCTTTTCAAATGTATAAAATTTATGTCATATGTAACTGAGGGACTCTCTTTTTAAATGTATATAATTTATGCTAGAAATGTACTGATGGTCTTTTTTTAAAGGTATTTATGTCACAACTGGCTGATGGTCTCTTTTTTACAGGTATATAATTTATGTTAGAAATATACTGATGGTCTCTTTTTTAATTGTATATAATTTATGTTTCAAGTCTGTGCTCTTAAAATAAGTAACAGAAAAGAGTGAAGACAACAAGCTTGTAAAATTTAACAAATAATTTAAATCCCTAGATTACAAAGTGAAAAATAAGAAAAAAACTTATGGTATTGCAAATTAAATCAAAAATTGATCTAAGAATTAAAGACACAACACCTAGTAATAAAAAGTTCTGAATAAAACTCAGTTTAAGTCCTGAAGAAATCCAAAGTTGAAGGTGATGACGTGTCTTTTATCATCTGCAAAGTGCTAATGTGTCAGCAGTCTCTTGTTGAAACACAGAAAAATTATTCCAGGTTTGAATTCAGTATAAATTCCAATGAATGTCTTCATCCAAGAATTTTGTCAGAGCTCTTTTGTATTTCCAAAGATAATAATCACTTTAATTCAATAATTTGAAGAAAATAAAATTCAGCACAAACTGGTCATAACAATACAACTTAGAGTGCTACATTCTAAAGCACAACTGGTAAAATCCTCACAGTCATTAGATAATATAGTTCTCTGCTTGACATCAGGTCACAATTAGCATTTTCTAAGAACAACCATTACCTAATGAAAAATAACCTTCTAGAATGATTTTATGAGCCTTGTTTACTTACAACACAATAACCTATAAAATTTACTTTAGAATCTCCAAAACCCTGACCCAAATTAACATGTTTACCTGAATAATAATTCAGTTAATAAGCTCATACACATAGAGAATGATGAAGCTATTATTAATTGTTTACATAAACAAAATAAAAAATTTTTAAAAGTCAATCCTGTCTTTGTTTTAGACCAAGTCAAGTCCAGCAAACAATGTTACATTACAATAACATGTAATGAAATAAAAAAAATTAAAACTAACAGATAAACAAATAAAATTAAATATACATAACATTTATGTTAGAAGTAACTGATGGGCTCTTTTTTAAGGTACCTAATTTATGGCATAAGTAACTTAGTCTGCTGTATTTCAAAGTTTGAAGTCTTCCCGACTATGACATGAGATTAAAAGCTTTTAATTTTTCATTTTCTTTAATTTTCTTTCTTGATATTTATATTGTTAAGTATATCTATATTATGTGTATGATCATTCATGGTTAAGGTTAGGAAGGATCATTTAATTAACAACACTTTAGATAATAGTATTCTAAATGAATGGTTTATACAGTAGTGTTTTAATCGAGTGTAGATGCATTCAAAACATTCTATGTTGAGATGTACTGTGATTCAAGTAAATATCATGTGATGTGAATGGAGGTTATGGGTTTTCTAAAAAGGCCAAACTGAACTAATTCCTCATTGATCATTATTTAAACAGCTGATCTGTTTTTTGATTAAGTGATTTCAAAATGCCAAGATTATTCATTCAAGCCTTGTACTGCATTTTCTTTAATGTGTATTGGCAATCTATATTATGGAATTATTTCATGCATTCTTACTGGTATCAATGAATTATATTGAGAAAATTTATTCATGTATTAATTTAATCATTCTATGGCATTACAGTGCTCAAATATTCAGATTAACTGGAATAATAACTGTATGGAATTACTATGAATTCATTAACGGACTGTTTGGATTCACAGATGTTATGGGATTACTGTGAATTTATTTAAAGACCTTTTGGAATTATATAATAGTGATTCTTCTGTACAGTGCATACAACAGTACATTTTTAACCATCTGTCCAGATACCTTTGAAACTCATTCAGGTTTATAGCTAAAACTATTTAGGACTTTAGGCTTTCATTTACTATCCTCTAAGTCATTTTTACTTTTCACAGCAATGTTAGTAAATTACTGTTTTTCAATTAAATGGATTTGTTTTAAAATTTGCACTTTTCATTGACTATTGAATATTTTCAAGGACTTGTTCAGTTCTCTTTGTTGTCAACCTTAAATTCAATTACTTTTTAATATAATAAACCAAAAATTCAAGCACTTTTCAAGATTGTGTTAACCATGTAGTGTAAAGCATCACATAAAAATTAGGTTTCAACCCATTAAATTCATCAAACGTTATTTATAGAAGGCAAACTTCATGATGGATGCATGTTTGATGGATAGTAACACTATCTACCAGTTACATACAATATGGCAGGACATACAACAATTAGACTTTTGTACAAAATATGCATCTGAGTATCCATCGATGAAGATAATGGCTACATTACATGGTTAAAAAATAATTGAGGTCACAAAAATACATTCCTTACCTGTATTGCGTTTTCAAGTTTATCTTCACTCTTTTGTCTTTCATTTGTTAGAAACTTTTCGAAGCCTTCCTGAAATACATTATTCAATAATAGCACAATAGATATCGACTGTTCAGACTCTCCAATAATGGATATAATTTAAAAAATAAAAAAAAGAAATAAAAAACTAATAATTCCAGCATTTTCATTAACATTCCTTTAGCTTAACACAGAATATATTCATATGCAGCATAGACAAGTACAAAATAAAAAGGTGATTAAACTAACACTGATTTTTATATTCATGGCTGCTCTTCAATGAAATCTGTTACAAGTGAGGACAAAAAACATTATAAAATGTCTTAAAAGGTAATAAATCTCCCAAGTTAATAAATTATTCATTAAAATATTATGTAGATATGCTTTGTATATTAAAAATTCCTTTTTTTCTTACAATTATTAGATTCAGTGCATGAAAACTAATTTAACAAATAAAGATATATTATAAAATGTTGCAGTATTTTTAATGATGTCAATCATTTACTGTGACAAATAGTTACAATACAGCTGAGTGAACCTATTTAACCTTGCCTAAATTTAAACATGAAATTTCTGTTGACTGGTCACATACTTTGGTCCTAGTGAACCTATTTGGTACAATTAACTTGTTTTGACCTGGCTACCTGGATAAATCAGCCAGAACATCTGTCCAGTTGTCCAGTTTGTGGAATATTCATCGCATAATGTTCGAGTGATACAAGGCTTGGAGTGTAATAAACACAACAGGTGATAAAGAATAAAATGGGATGTGAACAGTAATTATGGAACACATGCTATACCAATTACATTCAATTACACTATGATACCAATTATATTATTATACACAGGTTATATAAGTTACACTCAGTCACACATTATTCCGATTACATTATGGTACACAAACTATACCAATTATATTATGGTACACAGGCTTTACCAATTACACTCAATTGCACTATTATACCAATTATACTATTGTGCACAAGCTATACCAATTACACTCAATTACACTATTATACCAATTATACTATTGTACACAGGCTATACCAATTACATTCAATTGCACTAAAAAGGACATCATACAACATTTTTAGTTCCATATGCATTTGATTGATAAGAATCTATTCAGTATAAAACCTGAACCAATGCTTTACACCATAACACAAGAAATGCACCAGTGTATCACAGTAAATAACACAAAGTGCAAGCATATCACACTATGTGACACACGAGTTGCACCCTGCACAAGTGAATCACACTATATGAATGATGATACAATGAGCTGCACTATGCACCAGTGTAACACACTGCATGACATATGAGCCACACCTGCCCCAGTGTATCACACTACACGGCATAGGACCCAGACCCTGCACTGTATATCACACTACATTACACATGAGGTGCACCCTGCATCAGTGTCTCACACTACAAGACAACTGAACTTCATCAGTGTACAGGACACAAGAACTAAACCCTAAACTTGGTGAAGTATGACAATGTAAATAATTTGTAAAAGACTGAATAAAGACTGTCAATAATCAGTAACAGACTTTATGAAGACAGGCTGTCAATAATCTGTAATTTCCTGAATGAAGACTAAGATATTGACTATAATCTATAATTTACTGAATGAAGACTAAGACACTGTCAATAATCTTTAATAGACTGCATGAAGACTACAACTGTCAATAATCTGTAATTTACTGAATGAAGACTAAGACACTGTCAATAATCTTTAATAGACTGCATGAAGACTACAACTGTCAATAATCTGTAATTTACTGAATGAAGACTGAGATACTGTCAATAATCTATAATACACTGAATGAAGACTAAAACACTTAATAATCAGTAATTCACTGAATGAAGACCAAGGCACTTTCAAAAATCTATAATGAAGACTAAGACACTCAATAATCTATAACAGACTGAACGAAGACTGTGAGACTGTCAATAACCCGTAATTCACCGAATGAAGACTGATATACTACCTTCTCTTTTTCACACTGTTCAGAAATACTTTCTTGTATCTTTTCTTCTTGAGAAACTTGGTTCTCTCTTAATAACATCTGGAATTTTTCTTTCTGAAATGGTAATAAGAATAAAAGTATTAATGAAACGGAATTACTTTTATTATATTAATATCATCATTGTATGTTATCATTTAATACTATAAACATCTCAACTACATGTATAATTTATGCCAGCTGGACTAATCCATGTTACTTCTGTCAAATCCTTAACATGCTACTTTAAATGTTTATAATCAAGTACATACAGGAATAAATAATGTCACAGCTTTCCTAGGTTGGCAATTATCTTTCAAGTTTTGCACTTGGGAGATTAATTCATAAACAATATTTTCACAACAGATTTGATTTTCTGACTAAGATGGCCGAGTAAAGAATTACTGGCATCATGCATTTCAAAGGAAGAAATCTTTAAACAGTTCAGTCTTAACACCACACCGTCCACTGAAATTCAAATCAAGAAATCTTCTTTAGGATCGAAACAGTTAAGTCTTAACTCTTTAATATCCAATGCATTTCTTGATGACCTAAACAGTTTTTTCTAAAAATTACACTATCCTATGCATTTCTTACACAATTAAATCTAACTTTTGATGATATTGTGCTCTTTCAAGACAGCTATAACATGATACATGTTTGTTTTTACCATAACTAATAGACTGAAGTTTTTCATGAATTCATTTCATCAAACTAAACTGTTATCTGTAAGAAAATAGTGAACAAAAACACGATTTAATAAAATACAATAAGAATGCTCACATTTTTGTTTTTGTATTTATGGCAAATTTTGTTGTCTTTAGGTTTCCTTACAAATTATTTTTTTTTAATTCATGGATTGAGAAAAGTGTCCTATTGTTTTCATAGGAGGATTATAATTTGATGGGTCTTTAACTCCAAGTTTTGTAGAAGCCACAAAATAAAAGAACAAAATTGGTATCCCATGAAAAAATATATGAAAACCCCACAAAAAGGGGAATTCATGACAAGAACCAATTGTAATTCATATACAATGAAAACGTCATATGTAAAAAAAGTAAACATCCTATTTCAATACCTTATAAATAGAAAAAATTTTAAAAGACTTTTTTTCTGGAGTCATGTAAAGGGATATTTAATGGCAGGTGCCTTCAACACAAATCGTGCATTTTAAGGCATGCTTATCTATACTCTTTCCTTACCTGTTCTTCCAAAACCTCCTGAAACCTCTGTGTCTCCTCTCTTAACCTCTCCCTTAGCCTCTCTTCACACATCTCCTGCTGCTGTAGCACTGTTACCTTCATCAGTTCCTGTTAAGAAACAAAACACTTGTCAAAAGAAGAAACGCGTAGCAAAATCATTTTTCATTCTGTCGTTGTCAAGCACGTGACAAAACATCAATTATTCTATCAAGAATGTCTGCAGGCACTTGTGGACTGCCCACATAACAAAAAAGCTCCCCATCTTAATTGCTGCAGGCAGGCATCAACCGTTTTGTTACCTGTTAATTTACAATCAAGTTGTACAAGAAATAAGTGTAAAGAAATATATTTTATTACTGTGTTAACTTCTTAAAATTAATTGAATAAGGCTTGTCATTAACGAAATACTGTAGAAAAATATAAACTTTAACCAAAATGTGCCTTCCAATGTATTTCTTGACCACATGGTACCACTCAGGGACAGGAAGCAGGGATAGGAGAGATAAAATATATTAAGACAGTATAAAGTTATGTTATATCCAAAATATGAAATAAACTAGTTCAGGGGCTATTGAAATATAAGTGATAAAAATGTTTATGCAATAACCAAATGTACATACAATAACTCTCAAAAGAAGGCATAAAAATAACTGCAAAAATTCATCAATAATCCTCAAACATCTTTGCAAAGAAAAACAAGATGGTAATGGTTTTTATGTCAAGTCCATCCTTGGAATATTTGCAGCAAATATTTTTTTCATGACAACAGGGTCCAAAGGGTAAACAGGTGTCATAGAATGAATTAGTTTTCTTTTCACAGTCAATGTTTATTAAATTCAGAACCTTGTATTCTTCCACAACCACTGCCAGGGCCTCATGTCCAGCTTGTCGCAATTCTCCCAATTGTTTCTTATGTGCTACCTGGAAAAATAAGACTTGTATTAGCTATCTCACTTTTAATTCTTAGAATATTCATCTTTTTGTCATTGAAACTTTGACTGCCTATGTTTTTGCCAAGTATGTCATCTGCCAAACAAAACCAAAATCTAAATCAACATTCACTACTGTACCCTTGCATCTACCTAAAACTGATGATTTATAAATATAATACAGAAATATAGTTGTGGAGGGGATTCTTTGCCTAAAGAGATAAAAATACAATTTAAGTTTGTTTATAGAATATCCCTTTGATCCAGCTAACTAAATTTCTTTCATTTCACTATTACAACATTACCTAGTACAACTCTACCTATTGTAACATTACTATTACAAAAGTACTTATTATAACATTACCAATGGCATTACTATAATAATTATAGTATTACTATAACAATGAATCTATATACAATATTACTATTACAACATTACCTATTACAACATTACTTATTACACCATTACCTATTAAAACACTATATATTATAACATTACCTATTACAACACTATTACATTAATATTATAGCATTACTATAACAACATTACCATTACAACATTATCTATAAAAAATTATTACACTATATATTGTATCATTACCTATCACAACATTAACAATTACAACATTACATATTACAACAAAAACACCCATTGCAATAGAACCTATTACAAAATTGCCTATTACAACACTAGCAATTATGACATTACTATTTTAATTAAAAGTTTAATATAAATAAAACTACCTATTACATTAGATATCCAAAACACTATTACAGCATTACATATTGCAACTATAATCATTAAAACATTACCTATTACAACACTGCCTGTTACAATACTACCTATTTCAACACTATTATGATATTACTGTTATAGCATTAATATATCAATATTATTACAACATTACTATTACACTGCCTGTTACAATACTACCTATTACAACACTATTATGATATTACTGTTATAGCATTAATATATCAATATTATTACAACATTACTATTACACTGCCTGTTACAATACTACCTATTTCAACACTATTATGATATTACTGTTATAGCATTAATATATCAATATTATTACAACATTACTATTACACTGCCTGTTACAACACTACCTATTACAACATTACCTGATACATAAAAAAACTAGTACTACACTTCCTAATATAACATTACCTATTACAACAATAATATTACAACACTACCTATTACAACTCTACCTATTACAATATTACCAATTACAATATTTGCTTATGTCACAGAATAATGCCAGAAGTAACCTGGTTTTGCCTTAGATCTGTTTTTCACCTTTATTAGCTGTGCTGGCATACAACCTTACCTGAGGTGAATCATTGTTTCTCCAGGTGAGCAATTCATAAACTACAAGTTATGAAAAACATGGTATACATGAGCATTTGACCATGGCTATTATTCACTCTCCTATAAATTTAAGCTTGATTCATTTCAAATAGAGATCCAGGTCATTTGGACTTTGTCAAGGAATGAATGTTCTCCATTATGTTTTCTGGCCATAGGTGTAAGTGTTAAATTTATATTTATATTTATATTTTTATTTATTTATGAAACCTATTTTCGTTTTTATGTCATATTGGGTAATGATGCATGCATGTGTATATGTATCTAGCAATTTAAATCAGAACCCATTATTATAACCAGTCTGGTTTTATTGTAACTGTCTGTATAAAGCTGACGATAGCTGTTATGGGGCGGGCGTAGCTGTCCATAGAATGTGTGTATCCCTGTTTAGGGTTGAGTGTAGCTGTCCATAGTGCAGTGTGCTGTTAGTATGTATACATAGTATGTATACGTATATGGAAGACTATATATGTGGTGGAATCACAGATATAGACGTAACCTATACAAGGGTGCTGGGTGCTGTCTGTATGTACAAATACTTGTGGTGGATCCATGAAGGGTGTGAGAAGTCGATAAATGTGAATCCAGTGAAACTGTGTGGTGTAACAGTTTGTGAATTGTAGGAGAGTTCAAGGTTTACAGTGAAATGCTTGTTTCAAATGATTTTTGTGTTTTCAATCGAGTACAATTTTGCTTGCATTACATGAGGTTAGGTGAATCTTGCTTGCATTATTACATTACATGAGTTTATGTTAATCTCGCTTTCATTGTTACATTACATTAATTTGCATTACATGAGTTTATGTGAATATTGTTTTCGTTGTAAGATACATGAGATTATATGAATCTCGCTCACATTGCTATGTGACATTAGTGGAAACATTTTCATAGTCAGGGAGGTTATTTGAACCTAACTTTTTCATGCTACAGGTATATAAATTATATTATTATATTTTATTTTTCATTTCGAGAATGTAGAGTGATTGGATCAAGTGTATAATAGGAGTGGGAGAGATTCAGTGCATTGTTTTGCATGCATGCATGCATGCATGCATGCATGCATGCATGCATGCATGCATGCATGCATGCATGCATACATACATACATGCATACATGCATACATACATACATACATACATACATACATACATACATACATACATACATACATACATACATACATACATACATACATACATACATACATACATACATACATACATACATACATACATACATACATACATACATACATACATACATACATACATACATACATACATACATACATACATACATACATAGATACATACATACATACATACATACATACATACATACATACATACATACATACATACATACATACATACATACATACATACATACATACATACATACATACATACATACATACATACATACATACATACATACATACATACATACATACATACATACATACATACATACATACATACATACATACATACATACATACATACATACATACATACATACATACATACATACATACATACATACATAATCCTAGTAATTTAATTTATAAATTCCCATCATCCATCACATTGTGTTTGTGTTGTTCATTTAATCCAACAAAAGAAACCCACTCAGTTTCAATTCTATTACAACCTATTCTAACATTACCTGAATTTCTTCCAATTTTGTCTGTGCTTGTTCCTTCATGGTTTGAACTTCTTTTAAATGCTCTGACAAATGTCTATTCTCAGCAAGCAAGTTCTCCAATTCCTGAAAAAGATTTAACATCTCTGATCCATAAATCTCTGCATACCCCATATTATATCTGGCCCCAAAATAACCAAAGATTCTCAAATTCAACTAAAAATTCTGAAATCGAATCCGCTATTGGAGGCCATTATGTCATGCCTACAACCACTGTGAAATACATTAGGGTATTAATTGGCTACAACTAAATTTGGGAGATCCTTTTATGAAGGATGAAGGATCAGCACTTTATGGACAGTGTATGACATATTTCAAATTTTTTTCAAAAGTGGGCAAGCAAGAATTATATGGCGGCAAGGCTAGAAAAGTATAGGTGAATAAGCAAGAAAAAATTGTATCCCAATTAAAATTCAGTTGCCCATACAAAGTATTTTAATATAAAACATTTAGATTTAACAAAGACTTCTATATTCTTTGTTATGACATCAACAATTTTTATAGTTTGTGATATTTATTCTTATATTGTGATAAAAACTGTAACATCATACAGCAGCTCACTAGACTTCATAAACTAAATATTTGGTAGAACACAAGCATCCTGGTAACCATGAGCTCAGCATGCAAGATTATCAGACTGTTACAGATATTTTTCTGCAATCCATTTTACATGAAAAAAGACTTTCATCTGTCATAATGTTAGTGTCTGGAAGGTGTTCAACATTTATGTCTTGAAATAAGTAACTATGTGATATGTAATTATTCAAATTAGAGTTAGTATCTTAGGAGTCTAATCTGTGCTCATAACACTGAAATAAGTATGTGTACACACACACACACACACAAACACACACACACACACACACACACACACACACATACAAGCATACCATGTGCAAAATAGCCAATCATACTAACTTCTCTAATTAAATTATTCTTTCAAAATAAAATCTGCATCAAACTACAGATGAGTTCTTCTACAAGGCTTTAAATTAACTTTGAATATAACATTGTGTTGTTGAATATTAAAACTTTACCACCTTCAGATTTGATGTTACTAACCTTTTGAACACTGAGTTTCTCCTCTACAGCATTCTGTAACAAAGTCCTTTCATTATTGCTGTCTGAACCAATGACACATGCTGATGAATCTTCTGTTTCGTTTGACCTTTGGCCCATTTCAGATGACCTTTGCCCCAATTCATGAGAAAGGTCATGACCTCTAATGTCCATGGCACCCTGCTTGCTGCCATCATATTGTTGCGAACTAGAACAATTAGATGCAGTAGAAGCCTCCTCAGCTGCAGCATTAAAATTTTCATTTGCAGAGGGTCCATCAAAAAACAAATTTTCCTGGGCAAAATTTTGTTGCATAGAGTTATCTGCTCTTTGCTGACCTGCTCCAATACCAGGGTCAAGGTCAAGTCCAGCAACTATAGGAATGGAGCCATCTTGCACATGTGGAACAAAACTGGCTCCTGACTGGCTACTTAATGCTGACCTAAAGCTGCCATCCAGAATATCATTGGCTAGATTTGCATCTTGCTCCAACTGCAAGGTAAAAAGTACCATCAGAAAATAAATCTTAGCAAAAAGGGAGCTTACGGTCAAATGTCACAGAGAAAGTAACATTATAATCTATGTCTGAACATAGCTATAGATTATGGGAGCAAAGTCTTTGTTTTATTGGACTTAACAAAACCATGACTTCTGACCTATAGACCCAATATGCTATATATTTCTTTATAACATTACATGCAAGCCATCCACAAAATTTTGTCCAAGATTTTATTCAAAAACTAAACTTGCTGTGTAGAAACCATTATGTTCTATAATGTATCCATATTAGTTCTATGATGTATCCATTCTAGCTATATGATATATCCATACTAGTCATATGATATATCCATAACAGTTCTGTGATATATCCATACTAGTTATAATCTGTATTCAAACTGATTACATGATATATCCATACTAGTTATATTCTGTATCATACTAGTTGTATGATGTATCCATACTAGTTCTATGATATCTCCATACTAGTTCTATGATATCTCCATACTAGTTATATGATATATCCATACTACTTCAATTATGTATCCATACTAGTTCTATGATATATCCATACTTATTCTATGATATATCCATACTATTGTTATGATGTATCCATACTAGTTGTATGATGTATCCATACTAGTTGTATGATGTATCCATACTAGTTGTATGATGTATCCATACTAGTTGTATGATGTATCCATACTAGTTGTATGATGTATCCATACTAGTTGTATGATGTATCCATACTAGTTGTATGATGTATCCATACTAGTTGTATGATGTATCCATACTAGTTGTATGATATATCCATACTAGTTGTATGATATATCTATACTAGTTGTATGATATATCCATACTAGTTGTATGATGTAACCATACTAGTTGTATGATATATCCATACTAGTTGTATGATATATCCATACTAGTTGTATGATATATCCATACTAGTTGTATGATATATCTATACTAGTTGTATGATGTATCCATACTAGTTGTATGATATATCCATACTAGTTCTATGATATATCCATACTAGTTGTATGATATATCCATACTAGTTCTATGATGTATCCATACTAGTTGTATGATATATCCATACTAGTTCTATGATATATCCATACTAGTTGTATGATATATCCATACTAGTTCTATGATGTATCTATACTAGTTGTATGATATATCTATACTAGTTGTATGATATATCCATACTAGTTGTATGATGTATCCATACTAGTTGAATGATGTATCCATACTAGTCAAATGATATATATCCATACCAGTTATGTTATATATCATACTAGTTATATATGTACATTCTAGTTCTATGATGTATCCATACTAGTTCTATGATTATCATACCAGTTATATGATATATCCATACCAGTTCTATGATATATCTATACTAGTTCTATGATGTATCCATAGTTATGAAATATTCATACTAGTTCTATGATGTATCCATACTAGTTCTATGATTATCATACCAGTTATATGATATATCTAACAGTTATAAGACATAGTCATACTAGTTATATAATATATCCATACTAGTTACATGATATATCCATGCTAGTTATATGATATATCCATACTAGTTATATGATGTATCCATACTAGTTATATGATATATCCATACTAGTTATATGATGTATCCATACTAGGTATATGATGTATCCATACTAGTTATATGATGTATCCATACTAGTTATATGATATATCCATACTAGTTATATGATGTATGCATGCTAGTTAAATCATATATCCATACTAGTTACATCATATATCCATACTAGTTCTATGATATATCCATACTAGTTATATGATGTATCCATACTAGTTATATGTATCCATACTAGTTCTATGATATATCCATATTAGTTATATGATGTATCCATACTAGTTCTATGATATATCCATATTAGTTATATGATGCATCCATACCAGTTATTTGATATATCCATACTAGTTATATGATGCTAGTTAAATCATATATCCATACTAATTCTATGATATATCCATACTAGTTCTATGATATATCCATACTAGTTATATGATATATCCATACCAGTTATTTGATATATCCATACTAGTTATATGATGTATCCATACTAGTTAGATCATATACCCATACTAGTTCTATGATGTATTATTACTTGTTGTAAAACGTCAATAAATCATGGATGGAAAATTTCTCACTAGACTGGAAATAAATAAACATGCTAGCATGACTCAAGGAATGACATGACTGACAGTGCCTCTCTTCTCAATGTTGTGTAACTCAACCATAACCTGACCATAAAATATACTTTTGTAGTTGATTGCACTTTCTCCATTAAACATGGTCAGGAGTTGTAACTTCACACACCCAACTCGAATGGCAAATGAAAATATATGGAGTTAAAATCAATTTTCCAATCACTAATATAATTAGATTAGTCCTGATTCAAGGTTGACAAGTGTTTCTCTTTAAATCAAACGTATGTTATGCTGAAAACATTCCTGAATGTGTTACATGAAAATGCATAACGTCTCCCTGAGGCTTGTTTTCCATTTTTTTTAATCAAGCTCACACAAGTGCTTTGTTCTTACTCCTCAATAGCAAATAAAGCTTGTCAAATTATAATTATTAAATATAAATGGTATTAGAAAGGTCACAGAAAATAAGATTTCACACAATTGAATTTAGGTCATCATTACTGACAACTTTTAATTTCTATAACAGATGGTTAAGTAAGAATCTCCTCACTGCAAGTAAAAATATTCAGTAATTGCCTGGATGGGTGAGATACTTTGTCAAGGCAAGTAAAACTATTCAGTAATTGCCTGGGTGGGTGAGATAATTTGCCAAGGCAAGTAAAACTATTCAGTAATTGCCTGGGTGGGTGAGATAATTTGTCAAGGCAAGTAAAACTATTCAGTAATTGCCTGGGTGGGTGAGATAATTTGCCAAGGCAAGTAAAACTATTCAGTAATTGCCTGGGTGGGTGAGATACTTTCTCAAGGCAAGTAAAACTATTCAGTAAAAATTGCCTGTCTGGGTGAGTTGGATTTAGAATTTATTGCTCTTTTGACTTAGCTACCACAGCTCCCTTTCAACCCATGCCAATAATGATGCCTGTATAATCATTCCTTATTCTTTGGATAGCCCAGCCAAAAATTTGGACAGCTGTCATACAAATCTGTTATCTTGACAAATAAAAAACAAGCAACTCTTCAAATTCTGTAAACTTATTTATACCTCTGAAGAATTGTGTAAATCTCTTTCCAAATCAAATTCATCTTCCTGGGTTTCTTGATTGTCAGAATTATATCCACTTGCTCCCAGACTAGCTGCTGCACTACTGGTGATGTCCACTGTATTCGGTGTATCCAGATGCCGTGGGAAATAGTTCTGACTGCACAACAGATCTGGCTGGACAGGAACAGCTAAAAGTTAAAAGTGAATGAAGTCTAAATATAAATACCAAGACATAAAAATTAAACTGCCTCGAGTTATAAAATGTTTGAAACTCTTGCTTTGCTAATAAATGTATGATTACTTTTGAAATACTGTAGCTATATATATGGCAGCCAGTATAAATGGCAGAAGAAGAATCAAAGAAAACAAGGACTCTCACATACCCATACAGGCTGAGACACAGACTCAAACTTGTGCATGCACAGGTCAGATGGCAATGTTTATTAAAGGTAGGGGTTTTTAATCACTTGGCCACATTAAGTACCATTATAATTTGTATTATGACTTATATGTCAAACAGCATATTTGAATAATTCAATATTGGAAAAGATTTTAATTGTCATGGTACAAGGTAGCATTATTAAATGAAAACAGTACGTCCATGCAAAACTTTACTTCATGGGAAACAGGAAATTTACAGGTTCAAGTGATTGATGCCAAGAATCCACAATCAGACTATTTCTTGCTATTAGCTCCTGAGTGTTGAAATGTTCTCCTGATATTCCTGAGCAAAAACAAAATTGTTTAATTCAGCAACTTTGGATACCAGACTGCCATCATTTTCACTTAGTACCACCAAGACATCCTCTAGGACCAACAAGACACCATATTAAGACTTCCAGTGGGGCAGATTGATTAATGGCAATAATGTCATTATCTAGACTGGGAAAGTCTAAGATTTAACCATTGGTGTCATTATCTAGACTGCAATTCAAGATGTAAGCATGGGTGTCATTATCTAGATTTATCTAATGCAAGTTTTAAGCATTGGTGTTGTTATCTTGAAAAGGCAAATCCAGGTTGTAAGCATTGATACTATCTAGACTAGATTGTTGTTGTTGGGCTTAACGCCATTTTTCAGCACATGATAGGCTATTCATCTCGGCCAGTATTAATGGTGGAGGAAGAAACCGGGAAATCACCGGAAAGAACCAGTGACCCACAAGAAGCTACTGACAAGCTTTCTCACATATCCACATTCACCGAATCCTAGACTTGAACTCACACAGACAGAGGTGAGATGGCAGTTATCCGTAACGGACAGCGCTTTAGACCACGCGGCCACTCGTGGCCCCATCTAGACTAGGCAAATCCATATAAAGCAGAAATCATCACACACATCTTCAGTATATTTTATCTAGATGCAGGGGTCACGCTACTAGGCGAAGTGGGCGAAAAAGTCGCCTGAGAAGCGTAAACTTCGCCTTCTTCTGTTATGAAAGCGAAAACGACTTCACCATCTGATTTTTCGGACGTAAATTTGACTGTAGATTATGACTTTGAGATGCCCCCTCGCTGTAGCCAGTAAGTCCTAGCACTGCTGTAACCCAATGCCAAATGTATTTATGTGGTGTTGATACCAATCAGCTTATGGTGACAAAGAAATTCTTACACATTCACATGCAAGTTTCAATAGCTAAATGACCATTAACCCTTTTCCAGAGCAAGATATCACTGCTTGATTTCATGAAGTTGAGCCTACTGTGCTATGATGAAAAGATGCCAAATTCTGTTTCGAAATTTAAACATCAATATGCAAATAGTAATTTGCTTTTAAAATACGATCAGTGAAGAGCGTTCTCTAATTTATATCCTATTTTTAATAAATGGAGATTTTAACAGCTGTATTTGCATATTTTCTGTATAAAATCAGTTTGAAACCTTAAATGAAATTTTAATGGCAGACATCGTTGCGTATTTGGTATACCACTTCATCAAACTGTGAAAATACGAAAAATATATATAGTAATGAAGCAAATAATATTTAACCAATCCATGTCATTATTACCAGTAGGTAAACAAACCAAAAAATATGCAGAACTTTTAATTGGTTTTTAAAACGAAGCAAGAAAGTGTGTAGTTCGAGAAACCCCTCCCCCATCCCCGTTCTAAAAATAGATACATTTGCTCTATGCAAGACCAATTTTTGGATTTTCGGTTAATAGTAAAAAAAAAAAAGGTCCAGTTTAGTTATATATCGACTTTAGTGCTTCAGTGTGTTGTTTATGAATAGTTACATTAATGTTTTATCGGGAACAATGAAATCAGGATGAACAGTGTGGTTTGAAGTCACCTGTGCATTTATTCCTATGTAAATGTATTAGGGGTTGTTTCAAAGAATGCTAGAAATCTTATTAACTGCAATAGCACACAAAACTTATGAAAAATAAAATAATTAAGTGGTAGTTTATTAAGCATTTTTACAAACTTGCATTTACAAGGCTCTAATCTTGTTACTTCTATTAGTGAAAATTAATTGCAATGTATAGCTTCATATGTGATTTTTAAGTCATACAGCCAAAATAAACTGCATTTACTTCAATTAGAAAACACATATACTAAGTATGAATAGAATGGGTATGAATATAATTTTTTATACGTGTACAAAATATATTGATACCCACAAATAATAAATATTTTTCAACTTGAAAATAAGGCATTGCTTAAAACTTAAAAGCATACCAAGAAATAGAGCCCATCATTAAAATATGATAATGCATCTCTCTCTCTCTCTCTCTCTCTCTCTCTCTCTCTATATATATATATATATATATATATATATATATCGTGTTTATTGTTTCGGTCTCACTTCTCCCTGATTAACTCCCACTTCTCCCTGTTTAGCTCCCACTTCTCCCTGTTCTGACCAAAAGGAGAAGTCACTTCTCGCTAAAATTTAAGACTAGCTTGACCCCTGTAGATGGTCATTTATTTTCAGCATTGGCACTACGTTTTAGGAAACAAAAATGTTTATGTTTTTTGTCTGTGTCTTCACTATGCTGGTTTCAGACTTGTTTTAGTATTTACACATTCAAAATGGCAACAGACACAAGCATTTTCATCATTGCTATGTGTTACAGCAAGGAAAAATTATAAATGATACAAGTAGAAATGAATGCTGGTATTGTTATTTGGAAACAAAAACTACGGGAAAAAAATAAACTTAAATTTATGACCCTATGAAAAATGTTTCTTAAAAAAAGTACTTTCAGACTTCACTGATATTTAACGCATTTACTGGATAAATCAGTTTTTTATGTTCATTTCTAATTGCATAAATTTTGACAAAATTTCCTTAATAGGTATTACTTGAAAATTAGCCCATATGGCAACCTCTAAACTATAATCATCAAATAGATAAAAAAAATCTTTTAAATAGCTTTTTCATAAAATTTCAAATAAATATACAGTTATTTCACAGAAAATACCAGCTTACTGTTGACTTTGTTCCATTGGTGATTTACAACAAGCCATGTAGACATTGATAAACAAGCAAATTATTATGGATGTAATGATGTTGCAATATGTATCATACATATTTATATTTTATCATTATACAATATATCACAACATATCACCAAAATATGACATAATACTCCCACAGAATTTAATATAAATATTAATTTTGCAAATTAAGTGGCACTTGAATGAATGGTGTAACTTTTATGCCAAATATTGTATCCATTTTCTTTTAAATTTTATAATATTACAACTAGTATTGATAATAAAATCCCCTTAATATTTATTAAAATGTCCATAAAGGCAAGTAATATAAAGGTGAAATATTGTATCAGGACCTATGTATCATACTGTGGAACATGTGGCAATATACATTCCAACAAGTTAAGCAGCTTCCTGATCTGGTCTAGACTCGTGAAAGTTGTATCACTATCTGTGTATCAGTATATGTATTCTATGAGGACACCTGTGGCAATATAAGCTGTTACAAATTAGGCAGTGGACAATCAAGGTCTACACTGCTACAAGGGTTGTGTTTTGTTCATATGTACACTGCTATGTAACCTGTGTTTTACACACAAGTAAACTGCTATAAGATATATGTAAACTGCTACAAGACATGTGTTCTATACACCTGTACACTACTATAAGATGTATTTTATACATATGTACACTACTATAAGATGTGTGTTTATACATATGTACACTAATATGTGTTTTATACATATGTACACTACTATAAGATGTGTGTTTATACATATGTACACTACTAAAAGATGTGTGTTTATACATATGTACACTAATATAGGATGTATTTTATACATATGTACACTACTATAAGATGTGTGTTTATACATATGTACACTAATATAAGATATGTTTTATACATATGTACACTACTAAAAGATGTGTGTTCTATAAATATATATTTCTAATGTGTTTTATACACATACACTACTATAAGATGTGTTTTATACATATGTATGCTACTATAAGATGTGTCTTATACACATGTACACTGCTATAAGTGTGTTCTATACACATGCACACTACTGTAAGATGTGTTTTATACATTATGTACACTGCTATACAATCTTATACAAATGTACACTGCTATAAGATGTGTGTTCTGTCTGTCTGTCTGTCTCTGTCTCTGTCTCTCTGTCTCTCTCTCTCTCTCTCTCTCTCTCTCTCTCTCTCTCTCTCTCTCTCTCTCTCTCTCTCTCTCTCTCTCTCTCTATCTATCTATCTATCTATCTATCTATCTATGGACACTACTGTAAGATCCATGTACACAGCATTAATGTGTTCTATATATATATTTACAATGCTACAAGATGTGTGCTCTATACATATATATACTGCTATACAAGGCGTGTTCTATGCATATTTACACTGGTACAAGACATGTACACTGCTATAAAACATGTACACAGCAATAAGACATGTACACTGCTATAAGGCATGTACACTGCAATAAGGTATGTACACTGCTATAAGACATGTACACTACTATTAGACACAGCAATAAGACATGTACACTGCTGTAAGACATGTACACAGCAATAAGGTATGTACAATGCTATAAGACATGTACACTGCTATTATACACAGCAATAAGGCCTGTACACTGCTATAATGCATGTACACTGCTATAAGACATGTACACAGCAATAAGGTATGTACACTGCTATAAGACATGTACACTGCTATTAGACACAGCAATAAGGCATGTACAATGCTATAAGACATGCATACAGCAATAAGACATGTGAACTCTAATCATATATTCATTATGATCCACAGTACTGCAATGTGAATTAAACTTACTAGGTGGAAAGATGGCCCAGGGATTAGGACTTGCCTCCTCAACATCCACTGCATGTGCCACAATTGGAGCAAATGGCTCTGCTGCCTGAAAGAACAGTGTCAAGTGTGAGACCTATCATGAATCAGAAAATACAAAAAACATATGTAACAACTCCAGTGTTGTAAGAGGGCTGCAATGTGTGTGTGTGTGTGTGTGTGTGTGTGTGTGTGTGTGTGTGTGTGTGTGATTTGAATTTTTAATATAATTTAACGATTTTTCAATTGTATAGCCATGATGTCTACAGTGTGGTAGTTTAAAGTGTTGTCTTGAACTGGGGCATAATGCCACAGACATGTAGCATCATGTCCCACCCAGTCACATTATCCCAATATCAGGCCAACCAGTCCTAACACTAACCTCTTAATTCTGAGCACCAAGTGAGGCAGATACTAGTACCATTTTTATAATTCTTTTCTATGATATGGCCGGGTTTGAGCCCACAAACTCCTGCATCTGAGGTGAATACTCTAACCACTCTAGGCCAACAAAGTGGTCTATTTCAAAGTTGCCTATTTTAAATTTTGACAATGGCATTATTTGATGTCAGAATGTCATCAATTGTATTTATTTGAAAATCCTTATACCTGGATGCTTTCTGCCAAATTTGGTAGCATTTTGTTGCCCTTTTCTGGAGATAAAGCCATGTAAAGGTTTTTGTTTGTTAGTAACAGTAACTATTTCATGATGCATTTTATACCATAACTTGAAAGCTCTTCACGCCACAGTGATCTCTTCTAAGTTTGGTTGCAATTGATCCATTTGTTTTACATCAGAGTTTTAAACAGGCAATTGTTGATGGATGAAGCTCTTGGGAAGACAAGACATGCTGGACATATGTCAGAATGATAAGTTTACTTGGCCATGCAACCAGGTATGGTAAAAGACAAAAATAACAAATACAACAACATTGTTAAATGGAAAATTATATTGCTCTTGCTTGTATATGTAAACTAAACCAAAAAACTGAATATTAAAATCATACTGTGTTTCAGAAAAATTGAAGAACTGAATCCAATGCAAAATTCCATAAGGCAAAAAAGTAATAATTATAATAAACACTGAATTCATAAATGAAGACAATTTATCCATGGAGCACTAATTTTACCCTATGTGTCAACATCTTTATAGATTCAGGAAATATGGTCACATATTTGCAAACATCTATCAAAACATTACTAAAATTTCTTTTCAGCATCTTTCCATTCTATAACTGAACAATTCATTTTAAATAATAAAATACAAACGTGTATAGAAAATTGTTGCCACAGAAAATAATGGTAACTAAAGACTGCTAATAACAATAATATAAAGATAACAGGAACTTGTGAATTAAATCACCAATAAAACTACCTGTAGCTTCACCCATACACTTGGCAATGTAGTCTCCAAAAAATGAGAGAACTGAAGTAAGCCAGGGTGGTTTAAATTAAGCATGAAAAAAGAGAAACCCAAGTTAAGAAAGTTCCAGCAAGTTCTATGATTCTAACTTCAGTCTAATTAAAGATAGAGAACTTCAATGATTTGGAACTTTGTGCTAAAGTTGGAGTTTTGTACTCAAGTTTTGAGAATAATTAGCAGGAAAATGAAGGCATTTTATTAATCCAAGTCAGTCGATGCTAAATATTTTAGGGTCACTGCTATCTCATTATATATAATCACCGAGTATTTTTAAGTAGAAAACAAAATTTGACCTAACACATGAAGTGTAGGAAGGAAACAAACGTGGAAAGCGATAATCATTTGTTTTTCCTTTGGATCTAAGTTCCACTTGTTTGTATTTACAAGTGGCAACTGAGGAAGGGCAAGTTGTAATGTTTATTCATTTAGACAAGTGGTGACTAAAAAAGGGCAAATTGAAATTTGTTCATCCATTTAGACAAGTAGTGACAGAGAGGGCAAGTTGAGATCTTCATCTAGTTTGAAAAGTGGTGACTCAGTAAGGGCAAGTCAAGATCTTTATCCATTTAGACAGGTGGTGACTGACGAAAGGAGTCAAGATCTTTCTGATAGCATGTATTTAGGATCTTAATAAGAGAGGTCACCTTATATTAAACAGTGGGAGCCACGCTGCCATTGCATTATAAGCAGAATCACATTATAACTGGTTTTACCTGTACATGGCATTTACCTCAAATCCTCCAAAATCATCCTCCTCTTCTAAATCAACCTGTCCAATGTGCTGAGCCTGTAATGATTTAAGAAGACCATCTACTGTAACATCATGTTCCTAAATGTATAAATGTAACATCATGTTCCTAAATGTATAAAGTGTGTTCTTGAAATACAAGAACTCATGACCATACAAAATCTGCATTTTAAACATGCAAAACATAATGCTGCAATTAACCCCATATGATTATAACAGCATTGCAATCATACAGCATGTCTTTGAAATACTGAACCAATCAAAACTCTAGTTTCACTTTATTCTTATTTGTATGTTTACTATTAGGGTTACATATTTTTTACTTTATCCTGAAGCTTTAATGTCCTTTCCAATGCTTGCACCAGCTTCTTGAAATACATGTACATTAACTAGTATAATAAAACCATGAAGTTGCCATTTGTTTCTCTTAGTCTTTTTATGATTTACAACTGAAAATTTTAGAATAAAATAAATTATTTTAACAGCAAACTGTTGAATATATTTTTAATAATCTTTAAAAACAATAGTTCCTCACGAGAACTGATGTTCTACTATGTGAAAAGAAATTCCAAGAATTCAAGACCATTTATTCCATTTATCTTACGAGTGTTGAAGCCATTTCTAATATTCTTCAGAGATAAAAAAAATTTTCAAAAGTGACACCTAAGATGCACATATTGGATGTCAGATTGGCATGATTTTCATTTAGGAGTAAGCAGAATTACAAGTGAAAACACCATGTCATAATGATTATCCATTCAGAATTGTGACAATAAGAATTAAAAGTTAGTCATCATAGTAGACATGTTGGAAAAATGGCACCATTTTCATGTAGGACCAAAAAGATATTACCAGTCTATTGGTGAACAACCCATGTTAATATCGCTACCAATTTGGGAGGATTAGAGATAACAAATTTAAAGATAGCCACTATGGTGACCATATTGAAGGTAAAGCATTGGAAAACCAACTAGATACCATGTCTTTTCAGATGAAACCCATGTCAAATGACTTTCCAAGTAGTAAAAAGATCTTCAAGATGTGCACCTATCAGATTTCAGATCAATACCATTTTAATTTAGGATCAACAAAATATTATAAGACATTTTTCAGTAAAACCCAATGTTGATATAAACATTCATTTAGAAGAAATAGTGATAAAGCAATTTCAAGATTGCAACAGTATGACTGCCACGTTTAGATTGAACCCATTTTCATTTAGAGCCAACTAGACATCATGAAAAGATATGATCATGAAAAGATATGACCATGAAAAGATATGATCATGAAAATATATGATCAACATGAAAATATGTTATCATTATGAAAAGAAAGATATTATCATGAAATGATATGATCATAAAAAATATGATCATCATGAAAAGATATGATCATCAAGAACAGATATGATCATCATGAAAAGATATGATCATCATAAAGAGATATGATCATTATGAAAATATATGATCATGAAAAGATATGATCATCATGAAAAGATATAATCATCATGAAAAGATATGATCATCATGAAAAGATATAATCATCATGAAAAGATATAATCATCATGAAAAGATATGATCATCATGAAAAGATATGATCATCGTGAAAAGATATGATCATCGTGAAAAGATATGATCATCATGAAAAGATATGAAAAGAGATAATCATCATGAAAAGATATGATCATGAAAAGATATGATCATAAAAAGATATGATCATCATGAAAAGATATGATCATCTTGAAAAAATATGATCATCCTGAAAAGATAGGATCATCATGAAAAGATATGATCATCATGAAAAGATATGATCATGACAAGATATGATCATCATGAAAAGATATAATCATCATGAAAAGATATGATCATCATGAAAAGATATTATCATGAAAAGATATGATCATCATGAAAAGATATGATCATGACAAGATATGATCATCATGAAAAGATATAATCATCATGAAAAGATATGATCATCATGAAAAGATATTATCATGAAAAGATATGATCATCATGAAAAGATATTATCATGAAAAGATATGATCATCATGAAAAGATACGATAATGAAAAGATATGATCATCTTGAAAAGATATGATCATCATGAAAATATATGATCATCTTGAAAAGATATGATCATCATGAAAAGATATGATCATCATGAAAATATATGATCATCTTGAAAAGATATGATCATCATGAAAAGATATGATAATCATGAAAAGATATGATCATCGTGAAAAGATATGATTATCATGAAAAGATATGAAAAGAGATAATCATGAAAATATATGATCATCATAAAAAGATATGATCATGAAAATAGATAATTATCATGAAAAGATATGATCATCATGAAGAGATATGATCATGAAAAGATATGATCATAATGAAAAGATATGATCATGAAAAGATATGATCATCATGAAAAGATATGATCATCCGCTTATAAGAAGTAGTGATACAAAGATTTTCAAGCTGACCATGGCGGTGGCCATATCAGAGGTCTGTGTATCTCCATTTTTATTAAGGACCCACTAGACCATGTCAACCTTCCAAGCAGTTTTAGAGGTAAACAAACTTGTACCATCAGATGGACTGACAAAAGATGACAGACAGAAGGACAGACAGACTACAGATGAAAGACCAATTCATGAGCCCTTCTTGTCTATGATCAGTAGAGCTGAAAATCAATAATCACCTGTAACCCTTGTTTATTTATTTAGAACATGTATGTGATGCAATATGACAATGATTGAAATGCATTTCTAGCATCTATGACATGCCTGTAGTTATAGTTAGCCTTTACTTAATGAACTCTGATTAAGCAGAAGTATGTTTCTTTAACGAAACATATAGAAATATACTAATACTGAAAAAGTGTTTAGATGGTTTTGTTTCATTCAAGATATTTATGATCCTTTTAACCTATTATGGCATTCTAAGCTGTCTTGTGTCATTGCATTCCAGTCAATTGAAATGTAGGCCAACTGAACTTAAAAACACATCCATTTGCTTCTGTTGGAAAATAGACATCAGAGTAGGTAAAGCAGGGATCATGCTGAGCTTCACCAATGTCACAAACTGCAATTTTTTTTCCCTTATTGGCAACAAAATATACCTTCTGGCAATCTTTTTGGCAATAACATTTTTGGCTGTTAAAAATTGTTTATACAGTCTTGGGTTTGGAGTTGAGAAATTTAAAGGCACTATGACAGGAAGCTGCAAACTTGGATATAAAATTGCAGTGGAATCTATTGTTTAATAAACAAATCCTATGTTCACATTCACAAACCACCCTAACAAGGCACTGCTATATCATAATCCATTTATGCTGATGTCTGGCCTTAGTACTGTGATGTAATATAACCTAAATAGTCATGCTACCTGACTAGCTACAATTGACCACCTCTGAAATTATGAATAGCAATTATTATGATCTACCAGAAAAATGTACCAGACAAAATAGTTTTGCTGAAACTGCAAAGAAAACTTATTACCTTTAAAGCATTGATCATTCCTTATATATATCATATGCAATTGAAGCAAAAAAATTCTGTCTCCATCAATGTTTTACAATTATTTGATTTTGCAGCAGCAATAATAAATGGTCATTTGTTTGGGCCTTCGAACTGCACCTTTAGCAGAACCTTCAATAACACATGAACCTTCATCAAAGCAAGCTGAGGACCTTTGATCAGAGAAAGTTGGAAACAAACTTAAATAAATGCAATTTTTATTTTCATAATAATTGGAACATATTTATTATGATATGAAAGTTTCCTGTTTGCTTACAATCACTACCAATGGCGGTTTAAAATCCCAATTAAAGTTCCAATATTTTCAAATACTATGTATCAGGCCATTGGTAAAATGAATATGGAGCATCTTACAAGAGTGTTAAAAGTTTTTAATTTGTTCACATGCTTTCATTTCCCTACAAATAGCCTCATCCCCTTGTAGCCTTGGCATCATGGTAGTTGTCTCTGGCTGACCCAAATCTAAGCAAATTTAAGTACATGTGCTTGTAGTATATAAACCGCTATACAGCCAGATGCAATTAGGATAATAAATATCAGAGTGAATTATTTCTAAAAACATTTCTTGACAAATGAGATATCGATCAAACGAGGACTACCATTTTTTATATATATGTTTTAGTTGTATTTTCTAATGGGATTTGACTCGTACATAAATTTTTTAACATATGATTGAATACTCAAATTTATGGATTTTTCATATGCATGTATGTTATTTAACATGTTGTGGAGTATACTATACAAATTAAGTTGTCAATATACAAGTGCATTTTAGAATCACCTGAATTGAATCAAAATTTCCATATTTTTTTCTTTGTAAATACTAATCACTTACAACAGGTCATTTCTTAAAAATTTCAGTTGTATGCAAAATTTCAATTTAATTTCAGCCCACCACCCTTATCTAAACAAGTGTCAATATGGGCAGTCGAGTGTGTGAGATATTCTTGAATCTTTGACTACTTGTTCCGATAACAACAGGCATATGAGAACACTACACCAGGCCTTTATTTGGGCAGTATGACGTAGCTTTAAAACATAAATAACACGTGATACGTCTAACATAGAACTACCATGACCGTAGCTTCAGTTGTGAAGAAGCTTGATTTGTTGAGGTACTTTAGCTGCGAATCCACAGAGAATCCAAGTTTCAGAAAAATAAAATTTAAAACGTACATTCAAGTTAAGTTAATACTGGTGAAATTTTCCAATTGTGTACATGAGGTGTATTTGTTTTGGAAAAGTAATAAACAACATACCCGAACAACATCAGCTGCTCAATATATTTGCAAATTGTTGATTTCTATAAGTTATGTACCTATGACAGCAGCAAATCTAGTGCATTAACAGTAGGATCTACTTACCATTTTCTTATCAAATATTTGCAGTTTGCTTTGACGGCGGTCTGGAAATAGTTTTAGACTGAATAGAAATGTCAGATTGTTGACGTAAACTGTAGATCTGTGGGCGCAGACATCTTTTAATTAGGATTCTGGGATATGTCAACTAATTAACATGTAAAGCACATAAAGCATGAAAATAAAACGGATTTATTCATTGCAAACCCTTCAAACCGGATATAACTCAAAAGTTTTGTTGTTTGATTTCGGTGTTGTCGTTGTTGTTGCTGTTATTTTAGGTTTAGTTTTGGGGGTGGTTTTTTTGCTTTTCTGGGTTTTCAGGGGAGTATATTTATAGTCAACAGTTTTCTCTGACTCTTTCCACCCCGTTTTAGATAGCTTGATGGTTATTCTAACAGAACTGTCCAAATCTAAAAATATCGGACTAGAGAGAGTATATTAAACGTCGACAAAGTAAATAGTATATGATGATAATCTAGGGCATTATACACCTATGTTAAACTGGGTACAAAGTTTATGGAGCATAAGCTGAATTTTAAATGGGAATGGCAGTCTGAGGCATAAGGGAAATTTAACATAGAAATAGCAATCTAGGCATAAAGGTAATTTAACATGGGAATGGCAATCTGGGGCATAAAGAAAATTTAACATGGGAATGGCAGTCTAGGGCACAAGGGAAATTTAACACGAATGGCAGTCTAGGGCACAAGGGAAATTTAACATGGGAATGTCAATCAAATACCCCCATTTCACATTTTGTATGTTTTGTTCGTATGTGTATGTTTGACTATCTTATCCATACTTATAAAATCACATCTAGATACATATACTAGCTTTCTTTGGTATATTCTCGTTGCT